>JAVTVY010003676.1:0-42299 GCA_036873755.1 Hanleya hanleyi | reverse complement strand
CTGAGGGTGGTTTGCAAAATAGCCTCAATCAACTAAAACTGTACTGTAGCACCTGGCATCTCAACGTAAATACTGATAAAACTAAAGTAATGATTCTACAACAGCGAAAACGGAAGAAGAACTCATCTCCTGTTTTTCATATAGGTGATACAACACTACAAATAGTTCAATCCTACCGATACCTGGGGACTACTTTGAACGACAAAGGCCAGTTCATAGACACTGCACTTGACTTGAAGCAAAGAGCTCAGAAGGCATTATATAAAATACGGAAAGTATCTAATAATAGTGAACTCCCAATAAACATCCAAGTTAAACTCTTCCAGACCTTAATTAAGCCTATTCTATTATATAACTGTGAAATATGGGGATTAGAGGAAAAACTGCTCAAGAACACACAAAATTTCTGGATTAGCATTGAAAAACTAAATGAAACACATTCAGAACAAATTCAACTAAAATTTTGTAAAATGGCCCTCGGAACTTCTCGTCGGGCACATTCCCTTGCATGCCGAGCAGAACTTGGACTTTTTCCCCTTCACTTCGACATCCTCATGGCTACTCTGAAATACGACGACCGACTCCAAAACACACAAAATAAACTTCTTAAAGATGCTTATGCCTCTGGTAACCAGAACTGGAAAACAACAGTTGCCAAGTTCAAGAATGCGGCGAACTTGGCAACTGGTGATATAAAAAACATGACTAAGTTTCAGAAGAATAGGTACTACAATCAAATAAAATTGCAGCTGGAGCAAGACTACAAAAACTATTTCCTCCAAAAGTTCAAGAGCACACCCAATCTGGTAAACTGACTCTCCTCTCAACCATATATGAAGAATACAAATTGCAGGATTACCTAGAAAATATACAAAACCCGGATCATAGACGAACAATAACAAAACTACGAATCAGCTGTCACAAACTCGAAATAGAGACCGGTAGGTATAAAAAACACCCCAAGATGTGACCGGATCTGTCGCTACTGTACCCAAAATGTAGTAGAAGATGAAGTACACTTCTTGCTATACTGTCCTCG
Source organism: Hanleya hanleyi (assembly GCA_036873755.1). Taxonomy (NCBI): domain Eukaryota; kingdom Metazoa; phylum Mollusca; class Polyplacophora; order Lepidopleurida; family Hanleyidae; genus Hanleya; species Hanleya hanleyi. The sequence continues at coordinate 41,260 of JAVTVY010003676.1, read as the reverse complement.
ACATAACAAACACAGAGATTATATAAACCAAATGATCCACAGTAACCGACTCCCACCCCATCCGGAAATTATAAAAGTTAAATCTATACTAAATCCCCACAGAGACAATGCTTCAAAAATAGGAAGACTGGTACACCAAATGTACCAGTCACGGCTCAACCTTAACCCTCCATCAAAAAACCGGCTGGACACTTCTTAATTAGAGTTTATACATCAACACACTGGCAACTTCTATGTTATGTCCTAGAATTACTACTAACCCACACTGTTAGTTCAAACCATACTAACTAATAATTACTACGTTGCTAAAGTACCATAGTAATTATATTGTTTTGTTTGCCATACTTGTACCATTTTACGAGTCGTGCAATAAACATATTGTATATTGTATTGTATATTGTTTGGTGGCTCTAACCCACTTGCAAGGGTGTCTACCAGCTCAGTTACTTATTTCGATGCCAGCTCATATCTCTTGATATTGTTATTTTACACATGTATATCTTAGCACATTATTTATCTTATGTTCATGCTACACCTGATGATATCATCTGTATTTTTAAAATTATTTATCTTATCTTCCTTATTTATCAGCTACATATGATAGTATTTTAACTATCTTTTGTGTATAATATATGTACCTTTGTTTTCATTTACATTTCAACTGTTTTATTATATTGTGTATATATACTGTTATCTTCATGAATGTATTTGTATATATTGTTGAAGGGGGGGGGGACTTTGACAGGCTCCGACCCATTTAACGACCCTAACTCATGTCAAAATCACTAAGTCAATAAATAAACAAATTAATATCCCCTATTCACTCGAAACCCGTTATTTTGTTAATTTGAAACTAGACACACTCGAAATCAGCAATATATACTATAATGTGACTATATTGTTGTTTCAGTTTCGTCTTAAAAGAAAAAAAAAACTGTTGTTCCAAGCCGATGGTTTGTCACAGATCCACACCTCTAGTTCCGATTGTCAGTATTTCCGCTAGCCTCTTCTAGGAAAGCGTAAGTCGCGACATGTTATAATTTTCAGCTGTTCTTAAAACAAAAATTAATGTTCCTTTTTCTAAAATTACAGATTACAGAAATGAACTTATTTTTTTACCTATCAGCCAAAAGAATGGTGGCTTTGTAATAGTTTCTAAATGACAAAAAATATCTCCCTAGTTTAAAATTAATATACTCTACATAGAGAGAGAGGGAGAGAGAGAGAGAAAGACAGAGAGGGAGCGTTCGGATTTGATACATTGAGCGGGGTATCTGCCTTCGGGGAGTTAGCAAAAATAGGTACACAGCGAATTAACTTGAGAACAATCGTGCCCCACTAAATAATATAGGCATGGAACTCACAAAAATCACAATTCCAGTTACTTGCCGATGTCGGGATTATATTTTGGGCTGTCACATGTGTATTCGATGAACGATGCCAACACATGGTACACGCACATCAATCTGATCGTCTGGGAAGCTTAGAAACGGTCAGATCAACGATAATGAAACACTGCTTATTGAGACGGAGACATCCTTCGAGATTATCGGTAAATTTTTTATCCATCTAGAAAACTGGAACATTTCAATCGAGATAGAATCAGGAGAAAACCGGGACACGCCACCAGGGCTTCTGCCCTCCCGGTTTCAGCGGACAAATTTCTTGGGCCTTCTCGAAGTGCATCGATTAATTGAACGAGACTCTTTGTTTTATTCTGCTTCTGAATTGTTGTGCATCGTGCCCATGGTAGTTGAACTTCTCTAAACAAATACCCCCGCCTCTACCAGCCCAGTTACTCATTGAGATTTTAGTTAGCCATTCGCCGCCTTGCGACGGATCGGGGAACTAATGGTACCATCATGCAGGTATTATCTCCTAGGTTAAGTGTACCAAGATTGGTGGCTCTAAACGACCCATTCGGACGTCAGTTTCACGTCGCACCCACCAGTTGGACGCTCCCCCCACGAGAGCTTCAGATTGATGCCTCACTCGACCCATTCGGACCAAGAGTGGCCCACCTCGACCCCAAAACGTCCCTTCCAATGCCCTTTTCCCACAATTCCGTCTGCGCATGCACAGAATGTTAAAAACGGACTACACACTAGTCCAGTCGAATGGACCATCACCAATGCTTCACGATGACACATCATACGACCCAATCAGACCACTATGGGTCCGCTTAGACCCCAAAACGTCCATTCTAATACACTTTTCTCTACTGCACATGCGCAGAATGACGTCAGTAGTTAGGAGGACCTAGTGGAACCAAGTACATCATGTGACCTGGTCACATGACGTGACGTCATCATTTGGTACCAGCCGATTTTGGAGAAAGAAAGGTCCCGCATGTAGAAATACATGTATATTCTCTGATGTTAAAATAGGTGTATATTCCCCCAATACATGTATGCTATGTTAAACTCAGTGCATGTACTTTAAGGAGGGGGTGATTACAATGGAACGGTTATTTGTGGATGGATGAATGCTTCAACAATGGATGGCCTTGAAATAGTTGAATAATGTTTAACAAAGAGTCATAGGCTCACACAAGGGAGAGATACATGTATATGGTGTGTGTGTGAAGCTATGCGTTTAACTCACAATACTCCCCCCCCTTTCACAAATGATAAAAAGGTAAAACGGTGTGTTTCTAATTCTATATTTAAAATATATTAAGTTAAATATATAAGGGATTTTGTATGTTTAAAAAGATAAAGTGTATACTTCTAATTTGCAGGGATATTCCTAATGATTTTTCAATGTATATTTTTGTTCATGTGGGTGTTTCTGGTGTTTTAAATTGGTTTGTGCTCAAAATTACAAGCGTCTGGTCCGTCATTCATAATTCTGCCGTCGTCCAATAAATAATATCCGCGTCCATAATCCAAAGATCTATTCCATATTTCATATAACAGTATTACCACCAAATTCAAAAAGACAATCATAGTATACATAAACATAGGCATGTTTCCTGCAAGAGAGAAGCGGTCAACAGTTTTCAATGATGCCGGCAAAAGTTAGAAGTTTCTCCTTCGAAGATCTGGTTGGGACTGTACTCTGAAATACGGCAGCTACTTAGATTTCTCCATTTACAGTTTTAATATTACGATATTTCCGTTATTTTGGAATTACACCATCTTAACATGGCAGTGTGGCTGACGTCACAGGAGCTACGAAGTAGGGTAGGCAGTATAGCTCCGACGCGCACTGAACTCTTGGAAATCCTCCGCCCCAAGTTGAAATCCTGCCTGTATTAAGATGGGAACAGCTCAAGTCCGAATCATCAGTAATTTTCATCAAAAATCACCAAAAGTTTTCATCAAAGTAGGTCAGGTCAGAACTTGCTGGTAACAGTCTCCTAATACACCTTCATGCAAAAAAATCAAGGTTCTAATGTCATCGGTTATCCTTATTTTGCCGACGAAAGGATTCGAATGGACTCGCTGACTACCGGACAATTTGCAGATGGTAGCCTACTTCGTAGGAATATATCGGTTTTTATATTACCTACTTTTGGTCCGTCGAAGTGTGCACTGGTATTCAGAAAATTTGTAAAGTTACCGATACATGGATCACTTTTGCTATGAACAGTTCACTGATACACGTAAACCTGAAGACAAGCGAAGTGGAAGATCAGTAACACGGCTAGTATTTCCATGTTACCCCAATGTTCTGGGAGCAACGACGGTACGACCACTGGTTTGGAACGGTGTGACAATATAAACGCATTGTCCTTACAGCCGGTTCTGTGGAATGAAAGGCCCGTATGTTGAAATACATGTATAGTCTTCCAATACATGTATGTTATGTTAAACACACTACATGTATATAACAAAGAAGTGGATGGTTACAATGGAAGGTTATTTGGGGAGGGATGAATGCATTTAAAGAATGGATGGCCTTGAAAGTAGTTGAATAATGTCTAACAAAGAGTGGTAGGTTCACACAAGGGAGAGATACATGTATATGATGTGTGTGTGTGTGTGGAGCTATGTATGAAGTTTAACCTGGACACCCCTTCCACTCAATTGACATACTCGAAGTTTAGGCTGCATGAAAAGTTAAAATAAAAAGGTAGCCTTAAATATAGATAGGGCAAGATTTGTCTCATTAACGAATGAATACATTGGACTTGTAGAGGGTAATAATTTACGGTATCATATGGTGTTGGTTTCTCCTGTTTTAAATTGTTTCCGCATAATTAGATATTTCTCTTTCGGAAGATTTGACTGGACCCGGTTGGGGCTGTACTCTGAAATACGTGAGCTACCTAGATTTCTCCATTTACAGTTTTAATATTACAATATTTTCGTTATTTTGGAATTACACTATCTTAATATAAGGGTTTTAATATTGCCTTTTCGTTTGATCCGACGAAGTTTGCACTCGTGTTCAGAATTTTTTTAAAGTTACATGGAACACCTTCGCTCTGAACAATTCGCTATATGTACACCTGAAGACTACCGAGGTAGATCAGTAACACGGCTAGTATTTCCCTGGTAGCCCCATGTTCTGTGAGCAATGGCGGTTTAGTACGTCCACTCGCTTGGAACGGTGTGGCAATAGGAACGCGTTGCCCTTTACAGTCCCATGTATTTGGAATAAAGGTCCCTTAGATCAAATAGCGACAGAGCCTCAGTACATGTATAAACTCCTCTACCGATTCGTATAGACCCAAAATTAGCAAATGACCCCTTGACGATGAGTATCAAAAGCAGAAACACGGGAAGAACAAAACAAAAATGGAGTATCTTAAACCTGGGACGAATATTCGTCCCAGCTTAAACATGTAGAATAATATATGGTGAAGTAGTCGACGACAGATATAAATTCCTGACTTAGCCCCCCTGGTCCTAACTAGGGTCTATTATCGATGACAAGCTATATCTTGCACCTTATACTGGTAAATTTTAACGAAAGAATATTTTCTCGGAATTTTCTTGGGTTGAAAAAGTGGAAGCGGATAACTTTTAGCAAGCCAGTAGCCTCTACCCCTCCAGTATTGTATTGCAAGGAGGAATCCGTAGCCATTCCATCGCGTCCGCTCTGTTTTACGAATCAGGCTTTGAAAATGTAACTGAATATCGGTTGTCATGTTCAATACAGCCAATAGCTGTAACTGGAGGTGAAATTTCCTTCAGTAAATGGGTTCAGTGAATATCTACATAAACTTAATGTACCAGCCCTTCGATTTGATCATATGTTACCCAATCCTCCCTATGGAAATTTCCATGATTGGAATAGTTTATCAGTAAATAAATACTATCTGTGCGGAATGCGATTCAAAAAAGGTTTTTTTCATATGTTTAAAGCGGTGTGAAATGTGAGAAGAAGAATTGTTCATGAACACATCCACGTTCCTGGCGTGTTTTAACCCGACATCTGCCTGATCATGTAATAGGTGTACACATGTTAAGTACGCTCAGAGCAGTGTTTCGGATATTTTCGGGCTATATCTATGATATATAAACATATCCCAGGCATATCCTCATCAGGGGGGGCCGTAGAAAACTCAAAATTCAATATATGACCTAGACCACATGCTTACTTCCGTACACCTCGCCTAATCCATTGGCGCACTCTCAAAGCTGAAAGGGTATACCAGAAAAGAAAAAAAACAACTAGGGGGTATCGGGCGTGTGAAGTGTCGAAGACCTGTTCCGGTCTATTGACGCTCAATTAAAATGGACTTTGTTCTATAGGATAATAAAACAGATCTCGACAGTTGTTCAGTCGGGAGTATATGGTACCTATCCGCGAAAAGATACACGTGTCTGGGAATCTGACATTATAGACCTCTGTATTTGTCAGACCATGATATGAAATGTCCGCGAAATCTAAAATTATAACCCCGTGTACGTCTCTTCATAGCATCTGTATACACCTCTTCGCCTCGTATCCTTTCTTGGATAGATAAGAAAATGCATCAGTACCTCTAAGTAATAAGCCCGTGAGGACTCATTTCGGTTTCATATTCAGTAAGGAAAAAATCTTTCGCCATGACTCGAGCTCCACCACTAACAATATTTATTATGTAGGAAACTGCTGAAAATTCCACTCGGACTGCGAGGCAAAAGTAATTGCGAATTAGAAAGATTTATGTTTTTTCGCGGTAGATGAACAGAATGCGTCGCTTCTGTAAACGAAGCCATAACAAAGACAGCAATGTTGGTTATTCTATGCGAACTCAGACAGGCAAATCATGAAAGTTAAGAAAACAAAATTCAAATACCGTGACAATCCGATAAATCCGACCGCAAAAGCCTTCTCGTCCTTTCCATTCAAACTTCAACAGTAGTGTATAAAGGCGAAATTTGGTCGCACTTCTGTTGATACGGAGGGAAAATGGCCGGAGGAAAAAGAGAAAAAATGGGAGATGTTTGACCTATGATATTTGACCTCGGGTTACTCTGTCCACGTGGAGAAGGGACTTCGGTCAAGTGATGGGTTGTGTGAATGAAAAAATTATGAATTTCTCCGGATCGCTAAAAAGCGGAAAAAACGGACTTTACGATAAAAACAGGGGAAATTTCACTCACCTAGCTCTAGGTGGGGCAACATTGATCCTAATGATCGGGAAGGCTCTCGACGTGATTGAAAGCAGAGCGAGTTTCAAAGAACGTCATCGACGTCCAATTGTATTAGCATCGGATTCTGCATAGCCACGAAATAATAGACATCAGACTTATTCTCTCGGAAGAGAAACGATCAACAGTCTGGAATAACGTCAGGGAATATAGGAACACTATTCTCTACCCGCCGACAACACCAGTCCTAAGGCGGTAACGCCCGTTAACGCTCGCCACCGTCAGTCTGACCGCCCGTTAACGCACGCCAACGCCCGTCTTGACGCCCGTCGACGCCAGAGAGAGAGAGAGAGAGAGAGAGAGAGAAACCTCGCGTTTCGTAAATTTTACCGCGCCGGATGTTACATCATACCTATGGTCGGTGAGCCGTTATGGGCATGTTTACAGGTCATTAAACTACAGAGTGACATTAGTCTGAAGCCCCCTCTTATCAGTGTACGATGAAAAACCCTCAATGTCGCACTTCAGCACCATTTCGGCCATCTTCGTCATCTTTTCGTTTTCTCAGTGTTCAATGAGAACCCATCGTTGATACGTTATACGTCCGAAGCACCGTCGTATATTTCCGTCATTTTTCTCCTTTATCTTTGTCCGAAAATAAGCAGTCATAGTTATGCGTCAGACTCGCTTTCTGTCAGTGCAGGATACTCCAATGGCAGCATGTCCTTGAACAGCTGTTTTCGCATTTTGACAGCGTTTTTCAGAGCCTCCCTGGGGGGTAAACCCATATCCTCTTCCAAGTAGCGCTTTGTTTTCATGATGGACCTATGATTATGATCTCTCTTCATGTCAAGCGGGAATAAGTTATACTGTTCGTAGATGATCATAGCAGATTTTCTTATTCGGGGTAGCATGTTGATGTACGCCTGCTGTATTGCCTCTTCGTCCGGTCCCTCTGCCTCGATAGTCTCGGCGTGTGCATCAATAGCCTCATTCACAATAAGATCCCAAAATGACGGTTCCCGGCTGACCATATCTGAATCGCTCAAGTTCTCGCCTTCGCCGGACGAGCTATCATTGTCCGCGTCGGAGGATGAGCCCCCTTCCTGGGACGACCGTACACTGTCGGCGTCAGAGTGCGAACATTCAGTATCCGTACCAGGAGACGACCCCTCAGTATTCGTACCGGCGGACAGGCCCTCAGTTTCCCCTTCAGCCTCTTCATATCCGTGAATATTTCTCTTGTGTCTCAGCATATCGTAGTACCTGGTGAACTTCCGATCACAAATAGAGCAAGCCATGTTGCCGTGTTGAACGACACTGGAGAACTGCGTTAGTCTTCAGACAGCGTTGCTTATATGGATGGGCATCAAAGCGAGAGAAATTTCGGCGTTAAAGAATTTGAGCGCATGCGCACTCGTCAGGAAGGGCGGTTGGACGATCGATTATGCGTTATAGCTTTATGTTAGGGCGTTAAGGCGTTCAGATAGAACCTTAAGCTCTTGAGACGGCGTTAATGGGCGTTCAGATGAAGGGTGGCGTACGTTAACGGGCGTTAACGCCCGTCTTAACGTCCGCCAACGCCCGTTGACGAGAGAGAGAGAGAGAGATAGGGAAAGAGAGAGACCTAGGCGTCGACAGGCGTTAAAGGGCGTTCAGATGGAGGGTGGCGTGCGTTAACGGGCGTTAACGCCCGTCTTAACGCCCTTTAACGCCCGCCGACGCCTAGGTATCTCTCTCTTTCTCTCTCTCTCTCTCTCTCTCTCTCTCTCTCTCGTCAACGGGCGTTGGCGGACGTTAAGACGGGCGTTAACGCCCGTTAACGTCCGCCACCCTTCATCTGAACGCCCATTAACGCCGTCTCAAGAGCTTAAGGTTCTATCTGAACGCCTTAACGTCCTAACATAAAGCCATAACGCACAATCGATCGTCCAACCGCCCTTCCTGACGAGTGCGCATGCGCTCAAATTCTTTAACGCCGAAATTCCTCTCGCTTTGATGCCCATCCATATAAGCAACGCTGTCTGAAGACTAACGCAGTTCTCCAGTGTCGTTCAACACGTCAACATGACTTGCTCTATTTGTGATCGGAAGTTCACCAGGTACTACGATATGATGAGACACAAGAGAAATATTCACGGATATGAAGAGGCTGAAGGGGAAACTGAGGGCCTGTCCGCCGGTACGAATACTGAGGGGTCGTCTCCTGGTACGGATACTGAATGTTCGCACTCTGACGCCGACAGTGTACGGTCGTCCCAGGAAGGGGGCTCATCCTCCGACGCGGACAATGATAGCTCGTCCGGCGAATGCGAGAACTTGAGCGATTCAGATATGGTCAGCCGGGAACCGTCATTTTGGGATCTTATTGTGAATGAGGCTATTGATGCACACGCCGAGACTATCGAGGCAGAGGGACCGGACGAAGAGGCAATACAGCAGGCGTACATCAACATGCTACCCCGAATAAGAAAATCTGCTATGATCATCTACGAACAGTATAACTTATTTCCGCTTGACATGAAGAGAGATCATAATCATAGGTCCATCATGAAAACAAAGCGCTACTTGGAAGAGGATATGGGTTTACCCCCCAGGGAGGCTCTGAAAAACGCTGTCAAAATGCGAAAACAGCTGTTCAAGGACATGCTGCCATTGGAGTATCCCACACTGACAGAAAGCGAGTCTGACGCATAACTATGACTGCTTATTTTCGGACAAAGATAAAGGAGAAAAATGACGGAAATATACGACGGTGCTTCGGACGTATAACGTATCAACGATGGGTTCTCATTGAACACTGAGAAAACGAAAAGATGACGAAGATGGCCGAAATGGTGCTGAAGTACGACATTGAGGGTTTTTTCATCGTACACTGATAAGAGGGGGCTTCAGACTAATGTCACTCTGTAGTTTAATGACCTGTAAACATGCCCATAACGGCTCACCGACCATAGGTATGATGTAACATCCGGCGCGGTAAAATTTACGAAACGCGAGGTCTCTCTCTCTCTCTCTCTCTCTCTCTCTCTCTGGCGTCGACGGGCGTCAAGACGGGCGTTGGCGTGCGTTAACGGGCGTTCAGACTGACGGTGGCGAGCGTTAACGGGCGTTACCGCCTTAGGACTGGTGTTGTCGGCGGGTAGAGAATAGTGTTCCTATATTCCCTGACGTTATTCCAGACTGTTGATCGTTTCTCTTCCGAGAGAATAAGTCTGATGTCTATTATTTCGTGGCTATGCAGAATCCGATGCTAATACAATTGGACGTCGATGACGTTCTTTGAAACTCGCTCTGCTTTCAATCACGTCGAGAGCCTTCCCGACCATTAGGATCAATGTTGCCCCACCTAGAGCTAGGTGAGTGAAATTTCCCCTGTTTTTATCGTAAAGTCCGTTTTTCCGCTTTTTAGCGATCCGGGGAAATTCATAATTTTTTCATTCACACAACCCATCACTTGACCGAAGTCCCTTCTCCACGTGGACAGAGTAACCCGAGGTCAAATATCATAGGTCAAACATCTCCCATTTTTCTTCTCTTTTTCCTCCGGCCATTTTCCCTCCGTATCAACAGAAGTGCGACCAAATTTCACCTTTATACACTACTGTTGAAGTTTGAATGGGAAGGACGAGAAGGCTTTTGCGGTCGGATTTATCGGATTGTCACGGTATTTGAATTTTGTTTTTCTTAACTTTCATAATTTGCCTGACTGAGTTCGCACAGAATAACCAACATTGCTGTCTTTGTTATGGCTTCGTTTACAGAAGCGACGCATTCTGTTCATCTACCGCGAAAAAACATAAATCTTTCTAATTCGCAATTACTTTTGCCTCGCAGTCCGAGTGGAAGTGTTTGAGTTTAACCTCAGCATTTTCCTACATAATAAATATTGTTAGTGGTGGAGCTCGAGTCATGGCGAAAGATTTTTTCCTTACTGAATATGAAACCGAAATGAGTCCTCACGGGCTTACTAAGAGGTACTGATGCATTTTCTTATCTATCCAAGAAAGGATACGAGGCGAAGAGGTGTATACAGATGCTATGAAGAGACGTACGCGGGGTTATAATTTTAGATTTCGCGGACATTTCATATCATGGTCTGACAAATACAGAGGTGTATAATGTCAGATTCCCAGACACGTGTATCTTTTCGCGGATTGGTACCATATACTCCCGACTGAACAACTGTCGAGATCTGTTTTATTATCCTATAGAACAAAGTCCATTTTAATTGAGCGTTAATAGACCGGAACAGGTCTTCGACACTTTACACGCCCGATACCTCCTAATTTTTTTTTCTTTTCTGGTATACCCTTTCAGCTTTGAGAGTGCGCTTTTACCTCTTACAATGGATTAGGCGAGGTGTACGGAAGTAAGCATGTGGTCTAGGTCATATATTGAATTTTGAGTTTATGTTTATATATCATAGATATAGCCCGAAAATATCCGAAACACGGCTCTGAGCGTACTTAACATGTGTACATCTATTACATTATCAGGCAGATGTCGGGTTAAAACACGCCAGGAACGTGGATGTGTTCATGAACAATTCTTCTTCTCACATTTCACACCGCTTTAAACATATGAAAAAAAACTTTTTTGAATCGCATTCCGCACAGATAGTATTTATTTATTTATAAACTATTCCAATCATGGAAATTTCCATAGGGAGGATTGGGTAACATATGATCAAATCGAAGGGCTGGTACATTAAGTTTATGTAGATATTCACTGAACCCATTTACTGAAGGAAATTTCACCTCCAGTTACAGCTATTGGCTGTATTGAACATGACAACCGATTTTCAGTTACATTTTCAAAGCCTGATTCGTAAAACAGAGCGGACGCGATGGAATGGCTACGGATTCCTCCTTGCAATACAATACTGGAGGGGTAGAGGCTACTGGCTTGCTAAAAGTTATCCGCTTCCACTTTTTCAACCCAAGAAAATTCCGAGAAAATATTCTTTCGTTAAAATTTACCAGTATAAGGTGCAAGATATAGCTTGTCATCGATAATAGACCCTAGTTAGGGCCAGGGGGGCTAAGTCAGGAATTTATATCTGTCGTCGACTACTTCACCATATATTATTCTACATGTTTAAGATACTCCATTTTTGTTTTGTTCTTCCCGTGTTTCTGCTTTTGATACTCGTCGTCAAGAGGTCATGTGCTAATTTTGGGTCTATACGAATCGGTAGAGGAGTTTATACATGTACTCAGGCTCTGTCGCTATTTGATCTAAGGGACCTTTATTCCAAATACATGGGACTGTAAAGGGCAACGCGTTCCTATTGCCACACCGTTCCAAGCGAGTGGACGTACTAACCCGCCATTGCTCACAGAACATGGGGCTACCAGGGAAATACTAGCCGTGTTACTGATCTACCTCGGTAGTCTTCAGGTGTACATATAGCGAATTGTTCAGAGCGAAGGTGTTCCATGTAACTTTAAAAAAATTCTGAACACGAGTGCAAACTTCGTCGGATCAAACGAAAAGGCAATATTAAAACACTTATATTAAGATAGTGTAATTCCAAAATGTACTGAGTTTAACATAGCATACATGTATTGGGGGAATATACACCTATTTTAACATCAGAGAATATACATGTATTTCTACATGCGGGACCTTTCTTTCTCCAAAATCGGCTGGTACCAAATGATGACGTCACGTCATGTGACCAGGTCACATGATGTACTTGGTTCCACTAGGTCCTCCTAACTACTGACGTCAGCCCCACGTCACACCCATCCAGTCGTATGCTTCCTCACGAGGGTTTCACACTGATGCCTCACTCGACCCAATCGGACCACTAGGGGCCCACCTCAAGCCCAAAACGTCCACCCCAGCGCTACTTGCCCAGTGCGCATACGCACAGTGACTTTTTAAAAAAAAATCACCGCTTAGCTTCGAGACCCAGCCCATCGTGTTCTACGTGGTGAGACGAAAAAATCAAGATCCCACAACCCATGCCGCAAATGAGCATGTGTGGGTTTCCCATTAGGTTAAACATTGCATACCGCACATGTCCAGCGTGGGTTCCCGATTGGACTGCCCTCTGGTAGATATATTTTCAACCTTGCCTAGTATGGGGTGACTCGTGGCGTAGTGGATAACGTATCTGCTTCTGGAGAGAGCAACCAGGGTTCGAGTCCTGCTGGGACCCTTTCTCTTCTCCCACTGTATGGCTATGACGAGGGTTCTTCTATTTGCCATTTATGCTAGGCACAGTACTGGCGATATTGTTGGGGACCCTGTTCCATGCATTCCATTGATGCTTTGGCATTTAAGGCTTAATGACCCTTATATTCTCCCGGAGATGGCCGGACATTGCCGGAGATGATCGGGCATTCCCGGAGATTCCCGGACATTGCCGGAGAATCTCCCCCGCGTATTTGAAGTCTCGGAACTACTTTCTGTCCGCGGAAGCTTCTCCCCGCCACTGCATCACCGCCGGACCGCATCATCGCGGAGGACCGCATCACCGCGGAGGGATACATGCCCCCAGGGGTCACTTCCGGTCACGTGACGGAACTATAGTGACCTTGACCTCTACGATCACGTCAGCACCACGTCCCAGATCATTTTTATCTACTACATGGTGGTGGGGGAGGGGGTAATGTAAAACTAGGACTACATGTGATGTTCGAAGACTTCAAAGGCCGAGTGAACAAATGGAAAGCGAACTGCTTTTTTAATGAAAATATGAAAGACAATTCAGATCAATGATTGAAGTCTTATTTTTTTCGCCAAATTTTAATAGGACATTTCATGTGGGGAAAATGTCGCGTGGGGGATAGTGTATTGTGGGGATAAGGTCACGGATTCGGATATACACCATGCACATTTGCATTCAGTCGCCGCTGTCAACCATATTGGGGTTGAAAAAAAAACGCTTTTTCTAAATTTACCAATAAACTAACATCACATATTAGACAAATAGACTTGACCTAATGTATGAAGATTTTTTTTATACTAAAATGGTATCAGCTAAAGGAGAAGTTTGGGTTGTAGACTGCACATGCGCACTTTACATGCGTAAAGGGAAAATCCCAATTTCGGAAGAGTAGAGGGGACCCGCATACACTACCTCATAAAGGCGGAGGGTCATATTGAAGCTCTTGGTGTGACGTCATACAACCCTCATTTACAACCCACATTTCCTTTTCCACATTCCCTCCTCCACAAATCCTCAGAGATTTGCGCTTTGTATACTACTGACGCAGTGGGGCGTGCAGTTCCTTTGTCAGCTTCACTAGACTAACTTTTATTCCTATTCTTCAACGTGGACTGTACTAACGATATGACATGCTTTCAAAAGTTGACAAAATATGATTTAGGCTAAATTCTTAGAACGGTAAATCGTGCATATTTATTTATTTATTTATTATTTATACCTGTTATTGTGATTGTACGGTCTCTGATTTAAAATGTAATGCACCCGAAATCACAGGAATATCACTGTCTAAACATTCTCTTGTAGGACCTACTGCATTCTATAGTTCCATTTGGACATGGCTGATATAAAGATACAGATATCAGGGCATGGTTGAAAATTGGGGACTTCGCCCATTCAGATTTAATTTATTTTGTCTTGCATAACTTGTTAAACATGCCGATAAGTGGGCGTCATCTTAGCTTATCCGATAGACAAATAATATATTGCCGTTTATCTTTAGACACGAGATTATATCTTGGGAAGACGGTTGTATCGGGGATTATTAACTGTAAAAGTCGCCGGTTGTATGCAGGCCCGACCTGTCTGTCAATCAGGATTCTTATCATATTAAGTTTATCAGGCTTACTTATTCTAATGATATTGTCCTTAACTGAACAGACCCACGACAACAACATATTTAGCAATATGGAAGAAGACGGCCACGGCTTTAATTGCAAATTTTTACAAGGTGATGTACCGGATCCCAGCGGGCTGATATGTTTTAGTGCTGACCGTCGACTATAGTAGTGTAAATGACACATCAGCAAACCTCCCAATATGATACATATGTTGGTCTCATGCAGAAACATGTCCCCCGGGAACACATCGGGCCTGGACAACACATGACCCTCGGGAAAAACACATCGAGGTGACTACTCGTCTCCCGGGAACCACATCGGGGAAGACATCACATCTGACTATTCAGAATAGAATAGAATAGAATAGAATAGATTTATTTGCATAAATATGCCCAGGTAGGCTAAAAGCACAACAAACAAACAAACAACCAGACAACCAACCAGACATATAGCGTACACGCCCAAAACTAAAGTGTCGAAACTCACCCGCAAAGCGCCGAAACAACCCCTCAAGTGTGTCCAGAGGGACAACACTTAGAGAGCAGTCCCTGTGGACACACCCAAAGGGTCATTCCAACACCCCACGAGCAAGCCTAAACACCCCAGTCCTAAGCGTATACTAATGAACAGTATACAAATTTGGGCTCCCCTGAGCTTGTAGCTTTATACTAATTACGAAGAGGCATGGTGTTGGTCAACTAAATACGAGCCATCGAGCATAAACAGATGCTACCCAGATACACTAGATGCTGCATCCGGGGAACATCCATTCACGCCCAACGGCCGTACCCAATCGACCAACACCAAGCACCCATAGGCGAGTAATTATCAGGTATAAAAGTGCATGGTGGCAGGAGAGATCAGACAAACATGTCCCTCGGGAAACACATCGAGGTGACAACACACACTTTACTACTCGTCTCCCGGGAAGCACATCGGGGAAGACATCACGTCCCTCGGGAAACACGTCGAGGTGACAACACACACTTTACTACTCGTCTCCCGGGAACCACATCGGGGAAGACATCACGTCCCTCGGGAAACACATCGAGGTGACAACACACACTTTACTACTCGTCTCCCGGGAACCACATCGGGGAAGACATCACATGTCCCTCGGGAAACACATCGAGGTGACATACGCATAAACGGATGCCCCGCGGGAATTCATCGAGGTGGCATGGGTCTTGGTAGCGGCCCAGGCGTAGGAAGAGGGAGGATGGGTATAACGTGAGAGGCACTGGTGTGTGGATGGTTCGAGTTTCGCTGCGCAACCCGTTTTAAATTATCCAAGCCGGTCGTAAGAATAAGCCCACTGTATTTCCATGTATCTCTGGCGGCGCCCAATAGACTCCACCTGTCCTCTCCAGCCCCTGAAAGGTGTGACTTTATCTTCATAGACGCAACCCCACCCAAAGTGGAAGGGGCAGAATGGCTCGTAGGATTTGGATGACATGCTTGCTGTAAATGTCGAACGGTGAATGACACACACTCTGTCTGACCTTTGCATTATAGTGTCAATACCACAGCGCCAGGGTCAATAGGGCACAGACTAGTATGAGTCAACCAGCCGTAGGTGCTGGCCCGCGTAGCGCTCGTGGTCCATAGCCCGAGCATCAAGGATGGCTGTCATAGTCCAGTAGTGGTGAGGATAGCTCTCCATCGAGTGCACTCTGTGGAGGACCGCTTCTGTGAACTCGTTCAGGATCTGGCGTCGTCCCTCGTTGTCGTCGCCATCTGCAAACATGGACCGGACCACTGCTCGGTAACCCGTGAATGAATTCACCACGGTGGCATACTGTAAAATGCGAGTCGCATGGGGCTGGGTCTCCGCCATGGCTCTGCAACCGTAGAAATGAAGGTGTGGGATCCAGAGGGACGTGTTTTATAGACCAGGTCACACATGCGCGCCTAGACGTCGGGTGTAGTCCGTGATACGTACTATTCTGATGGGTTAGTGCAAAAGAATGATATTCCTACCGCACACCCCCTTCACCTAGGCTTCACTTGGATACCTCACTCGACCCCATTGCGCCATTAGGGACTCCCCTACATCCCAAAACGTCTATGCGCATGCGCAGAATGCCGATAGTTCAACCCCACTAGTCCAGTCAGATGCCCCTTCACCTAGGCTTCACTTTGATACCTCACTCGACCCCACTGGACCAGTAGTAACTCCCCTAGCTCCAACACGGCTATTTCCATACCCTTGGGCCACCGCGCATGCGCAGAATGACGCTAGTTCAACCCCACTAGTCCAGTCAGATGCTCCTTCACGAATGCTTCACATGGATACCTCATATGACCCCACTGGACTATTAGTGGCTCCCCTAGCTCCCAACACGGCTATTTCCATACCCTTGGGCCACCGCGCATGCGCAGAATGACGCTATGTCAACGCACTAGTCCAGTCAGATGCCCCTTCACCTAAGCTTCACTTTGATGCCTCATATGACCCCACTGGACCATTATTGGCTTCGCTAGCTCCCAACACGGCTATTTCCAGACCCTTGGGCCACCGCGCATGCGCAGAATGACGCTAGTTCAAACCCACTAGTCCAGTCAGATGCCCCCTCACCTAGGCTTCACTTTGATACCTCACTCGACCCCACTGGACCAGTAGTAACTCCCTAGCTCCAACACGGCTATTTCCATACCCTTGGGCCACCGCGCATGCGCAGAATGACGCTAGTTCAACCCCACACCCACCCCATCAGATGCCCCTTCACCTAAGCTTCACATGGATACCTCACTCGACCCCATTGGACCAGTAGTAACTCCCCTAGCTCCAACACGGCTATTTTCATACCCTTAGGCTACACGAGTTGTCTCCCTTGCGTCAATGTGTGCAGATGGCGCTACGGTCGACGCCGTGATATGGAAAGGGCATCCCCACACCATCCTGGAGCCGCCATTTTGTTTGTTGTTTTCTTGCGGAGATACACGGGACAATAAACACTCGACCCTAGGGTGGTACAGATGCTAGACTGATCCTATTAACATGGTACAACACCTATAGATTATGTTTATTACTAGGACGTCAGCGAAATACTAGTACCCATCCTCCGCATGGCATTTATTCTGTGAAAACACCCATGACATGACTGAAAAGAGCCTCACTCGCCCCAATCGGACCATGCAGCGTATTTGTAGTCTAGGGACTACTTTTCCTCCGCGGAAGCTTTCTTCCGCGACCGCATCACCGCCAGACCGCATCACCGCGGAGGAATACAAGGTCAAAGGTTGCCAGACCTATAGTGGTCAACACTTGGCACCCAGCCAATGCTGATGCAATCCAGAACATGTCAGTACATGCCTTGATCACGTGATCGCCAGATGACCTTGAGACCCCTTAAATTTTACCCGGGGGAACAAATATCAGCCGCCATCTTAAACCCACCACCCACACCACCACCACCACAGCCGCCATCTTAAACCCACCACCCACCCACCACCACCACAGCCGCCATCTTAAACCCACCACCCACCCACCACCACCACACATGACCCCATGTGACACAATACTCGCTTCTGATTGGCTGTCGCGTGACGTCACAGAGGTCATATGCAAATTTCTGAGGTCAATCGACCGCATTTTACGCTTTGTATACTACTGGTATCTATTAACTCAGACTCGGTTACATATGAAATACATAGGCTTAGCTGTTACTAACTCCGATAAACCAGGACCACAGAAATATGTTGTAACAATGTACATGTATGTAAAATGACTGAAATCATATCGCAGATGCTTTATATTTACGAATATTTTCAGTTATCAGTTTATACTTGGAGATTTTGCATTTCTGTAAATATTTTGCTTCAAGTAGACTTTAAAAGTTGTCAGATAGAGTTTCGTTTGTATATTTTGACCTATATATGAAGTATCTTGCACAGGCAAGAACATACTCCAGTACCTTTTTGGTATATGCCAACTTCGTATGGGGAAAGTATACAAATCTAAACATTATCATTTTATCATCCATTGGGTCATCAAACTCATATATAGCCCCATGTACGAAATATCAAATGGAACCATACATGAACATTTTCACAAAAAATTGTGCTGTAGAGCATGTATACATGGCATGTCGAACACTATCAACCTGGCCACATTTATCACACACGTTGCTGGTCTTCACTTTGATTTTATGCAAGTAAACATTACATGGAAATAAATTATACAAAAGTTTAAATTGCAGTTGCTTTATTTTGTTTTCCACTGGTAGGTTACTTATGGTTTTATAAGCTGACAATTCTGGTCTATCCAATTTTTCATTAGTTTCTAATGTCAAAAGTAAATTGTGAAAAAACTTAGACCTTGTGCTGCAAGCATCCAAGTTAATATTGGTTATAACTGGTTTGTCTGGGAGGTTTGTCAAGCAATTGCGTGGGTTAAATAAATTGCTACCAAGTTTCTTTTTAACCGCTTTGGTGTAAATGTTAAACAAAATTTTGGTTGTTGCCAAATTAAACTTTTCACAAACTCTATCAAACTTGAGAAAATTCACACTTTCGAAAATGATCCCAGCTCCATACCAATCCTCATCAAAGAGGATTTTCGTTTGTAAATGCATCTTGTATTATTCCATATCACTTCAATAAATATGTCAACAGAGATATCATTGGTACTATTGTATTGATTCTGCACCTCTTTGTAAAATTCCAGCATATCCAAATAGACAGGATTTTTTAACGATAAATTGCTAGGGAGGAAATTGCAGTGAAAAACAAGTTCCAACCCACCACATGATCTAAATGCTAAGTCAATAAAGGGCTTACATAAACTATTATTCAACGAAAAATATCGAACAATCCAAACCAGTTTTAAAGCTTTTTTCATCAAGGCAATAAAATGTTATTCAAGAAATAATATCGAGCAAGCCAAACCAGTTTTAAAGCTTTGTTCATCAAGGTAAAATCAAGTGCTTTTATCCCTTCTTTTTCCATCTCTGAACACATTTGACCCCGTTTAACCTTTTCTACTTTGCTATTCCATA
The DNA here is from genome assembly GCA_036873755.1 of Hanleya hanleyi. Lineage (NCBI taxonomy): Eukaryota > Metazoa > Mollusca > Polyplacophora > Lepidopleurida > Hanleyidae > Hanleya > Hanleya hanleyi. The sequence goes on along the minus strand of JAVTVY010003676.1, from coordinate 21,930 downwards.
CAAATAATTACAGCAGCTTGTTAACCGATTTTACATATGAATCTTCAAGTGAAGGACACTCGCTAATTGGACCAAACTGGAAATCCCCCCCGAGTTCATTAACAAATTTCTGCCAAAAATGGACAGCATTCTTGGTTTCTAAATATTAAATCGATTCTCTATTTTAAGTTTTTGTCGAATTATATCAGATTCACTAGCCCTATCTTGATCTTCCCTAGACACGGTCACTCCCAGACAATTTATTTCCTCCACTGTTTTAACTGGTAAATCTTGGTTCTCCACCGCAAGGGGAAAGGCTGCAGATTTATCTATACTCAAGCACAGACCAGAATACTTACTATGATGTTGGTAGAACCGAAAAATATTGATGTCAGACTGTCAGTTCTTTGCAAATGCGACAAAATCATCTGCAAAATAGATCCCTTTATACTCGATGCGGCCTATTAGTATACCTTGGATATTGTCGTCCATATGATTGAGTAGCTCCACACACGGAATAAAAATATAAGGAGAGAGAGGACACCCTTGCCTTGTTCCTCGTTCATTCTTAAACCAACGAGTTGTCCTTCCACTATTTAACACTGCACTTTCAGTTTTACAGTGACATACCTGAACAAACCTAATGAATGAATCAGGAAAATTGAACAGTTTCAGAGATTTGTAAATAGACAAATATTCTAATGAGTCAAATGCCTTTTCAAAATCCAAAAATAGCAAATATCCTTCTTCAATATCAGATTATAATAGATCTAAGATCGCTCTAATGTTTTCCCCTATGAACCATTTCGGCGGTGATGCATCACGTACATGAAACGAAGAATAATCCTTTCTACATGCAATGTGAGAGACAGCTACATCCACCAATCATCCGGGAGCTACATCCACCAATCACCCGGGCCGAGTTTAGTAAGAAGGCTGCCAGCTTATCAGACTTTCCAGTGTGGTTGGTAGCTAAGTACCACACTCCAGGCATAGCATCGAAGCAAGTTGCAGCAAGTATTTTATTCGGGTATCATTGAGTGCGGAACAGGTGATGAGGAAGTGAGTATGATTTTCGTCTCCCTGACTGCAGAGCGGGCACAAAGCTTTCACTGCATATTGGTTAAAGACAGCTCGGTTGGCTTGTAGTGTATAACATCCGGTTAGGAGGCTCAATGGTATTGATAGAGATCTAATGTCTACAGCATTGGATGAAACGGAGTGAACAATAGGGTGTGGAACAAACACTTCAAGCACATCTTCCACGGGAATCAGGTGCCGTAACGATGGGTAGAGTTTTCCTCTTGCTAGGAGGACTTCCGCCCAGTATGCCATGGCAGCTTTCTTTTCTTGATTTCTTCCAAGCGGGTTTACTTGGGGTGTTTTCTATGAGAAAATGGATCAATGGCAATTGGTACAGAGCTAGGACTTTCCGAACCTCTGAGAACCAGCTCTTCCCATTGAAGCCTTTCTTAGCGGTTTGTCGGACGCAGATGTCTTGTAAGGTAGAATTTCTACCAGAACAGATGTTTCGGAGTAGCAACAGCATGCGCAGATGTATCTGGGCCTCTACTGGGAGGGCACCAAGGAGAATCTATACAGCGGGTTGAGGAACTTTGCTTCAATACTTTTCTGTAGAAAGATTCCATCAGTTGTATGTCTGTCTGGTTCAGAAGGAGTGTTTCGACACCATGTAACAAGATGGGGAGAACATATGCTTTCTTTGTGTGTTCCTCAACTGTGGGGCGAGCCTTGAGTAAGAAGGTGTCTCGATGAAGGTCCAGATGAACCGCTGAGCTGGAGATAGGCATATCAGTGCTGTCTAGGGAGAACTCAAAACATGGACTACTGTCACTAGTCAGGATCGCGCTCTTTGCGGGCTGAAGTAGTCTTTGCTGTAGTTTACAGAGATATCCATCAGACTTTGTAGATTATAGTGCTTGTTGGCATTTAAACAGATATCGACTGCACAGGTTGGAGCTGCACAGTTGGTGCAACCGATGCGTGCACCGTAGACGGAAAGGATGAGCCGATCGATGAGGTCGTCAATACACACCTTGTGAAGATCAGTTGAAAGCACACCGCCTTGTCGAACACCTTGGTGTATGTTCACAGGATCTGAGAGAGAACCATACCACTTTACTTGAGTGTTCGGCCTCTGGTGCACATCAGAGATGAGGAGCCACATGGAGCCCTCGATGCCGGAGAGGTAAAACTTCCTTAGTAGGCAGGAGTCATTCACAACATCAAAAGTCGCTCTGGCGTCCAGCATTCCAATGTAGGCCGGACAGGATTTAGACTTGCTTTCTAGGAGAGAGACTCCTGTGGAATGATGGCACTACAGAGTGGGGAGATACCAGCAGTGAAGGCACACTGCAGGAGGTTTTGTATAAGCTGTATATTTGGGGCCATCCAGGTACGTAGTATACTTTCAAGTAGTTTAGTGACTAGGAAGGTAACAGTAATACCCCGATAGTTAGTTGCTTCTTCTTTCCTGCCCCTTTGTTCTTGAACATTGGAGTGAGAATGCCAGTCTTCGTCTCATCTGGAAAACAGCTGTAAGACAGTATGGCCTTCAGCAGTACACGTAGAACTTTATACACAGTCTGACCAGCAAATAATATGTGTTCAGTTGTTACACCTGAGATGTCTGGGGCTTTATTACGGTTTAGATGTGAGATTGCATCCTGAATTTCCAAAACAGAGATGGGCGTCTTCTCAGGATTCTAACTGGGTGATGTGTCGCTTCAGATCTCCTGCTTCTAAACTTTGAATCCGATGGAGTAGGTCGGATAGGTCTATGTTTGGGGATTCATGGTTAGATGGACGAGGAACAGTATAGTTTGAGGGAGGTGAAGGATCTTGCTTGTCAGCTTCCAAGGTGAGTAGTATAATAAGTTGCTTTCGGGCCAGTGTTTCAATCCAAAGGAAATCTTTGGTACCAGTATACATCTTATCCTCTATGACACTGCACACTGTTTTACCACACCAGGCGCTTTAAGATTTAAGTCCAAGTTATTCTGTAGAAAAGCAAATCAGGTCAACTGATTATCTCCCCTGTAATAAGGGTGTGAGATATTCTGTAGGAACCTAAATCAGCCAACCTGATTACCTCCCTTGTGATAACGGTGCGAGATATTCTCTTGGAAATCAAATCAGGCAATCAGTGGCGGAATCTGATTATATAACTCCCTGACAGACGAATTTTTCCAGAATGCCGTCACCAGATTTGAAACAATTCAATGGAGCTGTATCATCTGTGGAGTGACTCTACCAGCTTGAAGCTTGTGTTCTTACCTGGTAATTTTCTAGCTGATATTAACTTGCATAATTGGCATTATTCAATTGAGATCACACTATTTGCCAACATCCAGCCCTACAGGCACATCTTATTTAGATCTCTACCTCTATAAAAATGAAGCGGGCATTCTCTCTCGTCGACTTTATGACAAAAGAGATGATTACAATTTCGACATCGTAAACTATCCCTTTCTGGATAGTAATATTCCAGTGGGACCTGCATATAGCGTATACATATCTCGCTTAGTAGCATTTGCTAGATCCTGTGTTAAATGTGATGATTTTAATCAACGTCACAAAACATTGTTGCAGAAACTTATAAAACAGGGCTATTCCACCAAGCGCCTCCGCTCAAAGTTTCTCAAATTTGGCGATACATATCGCATGCTGATAGCAAAATACGAACGTAGCGTGCAAGATCTATGGCGCTACGTTTCGTAACATGTGTCTAATTCCGCTTAACCCGGGGCTAGGGGCCGTATGAGCCCATGTACTTCCAAGATCCTCATGGTACTCATATGAACAGTCACAATCAAAGCGTGACTGAGGTACATCATTTTTAGATGACGACTCTATAACGAATATTATGGATTAAGAATACTGATCAGCGATACGGATTTGATATTTTGGAACATCATGATGTCTTGCCGGCATCATTGAAAATTGTTGACCGCTTCTCTCTTGCAGGAAACAAGCCTATGTTTATGTATACTTTTGTCTTTTGAATTTGGTGCTAATACTGTTATATGGAAATGGAATAGGTCTTTGGATTATGGACGCGGATATTCTCTAATGGACGACGGCTGGATTATGAATGACGGACTAGACGCTTGTAATTTCAGGATTGTACGCTTTTACCAATGTGTGTATGTAACAACACACGCCACTGGTAAGATCAAACAATATCGGCTCGGGTTTTATTTGAAATCAACCATATTATGGCATCAGGCACACTAGCATATTCTCTGATACAATAGTGGAGACCTACTGTGGCAATGAAAACATCTAGTAAAGAACAACCCATAAGGCAATAGGCTTTGAGTGGGGTGGAAGAGGAGGGAGGGAATTTGGCTTAATGTCACACTCAAGTTTGTTTCACTCATATGGTGACAGTCAGTTTGGTTGGTGGAGGAAGTCCGAGTACCCGGAGAGGTGGGGTGGAAGATAGACATCCTAGTATTAACTTGCATACATCCGCATATCTGCATATAATCGAAAATAATATGCTGGTGTATAGTAACCCATAGTAATTCCATGTGGGTATATGTACTCGATGTACTTTATTGCTATTGCTATTATATATATGTAGCCTTAGTATCTCAGCCGCGCTCTCACCGCAGCTGTTCATGTGGAGACTATGAAACTTGAGCGGAATTAGATACGCTAGCTCGGGAACCTTGATGACAGATCTGCTCAAACAACTCATCTGATGGTAATGTATGAGCATCGTGTACGTCGGCTGAAGTAAACGCCTCAACATGGAGTAACCTGGTGAGTGCAAGAATACATAGAGAAATTAACCTGTAATGTCCGACGTCGCACGACTATTTCCCACCAAAACAATAAACCTACATATATTTGTTGAGAGACATATACAGAGGGCGGGCATCGGGGACTAACAGTCCACCAACAGAATCCTGCCTTATACAGGTAATAAATTGGAGCGATATGCAAGAGGTGGGAAAATTGACGACGTCTGGTTACCATCCCTCGGCACCTAATATTCAGACCCGAGACTACGGTGGATTCTCGAACGTAGCCTTAGTATCTCAGCCTCGCCCTCAAGGCTGGTGGATTCTGGATTCCCGAATGAAGGCTTACTCCAACACAGTACTGACTTTATATAGCGGCGATCAATCTTAAGTGCCAATGACAAGGCCTTGAATATCTCAGTCGACTCGATCTCACTGCCCGCATTGACAACCAGAACATGCGCCGATGTTAATGTGGCAAGTTTCCGTTACAAGCGTCTAGTCCGTCATTCATAATCCAGCCGTCGTCCATTAGAGAATATCCGCGTCCATAATCCGAAGACCTATTCCATTTTCCATATAACAGTATTAGCACCAAATTCAAAAAGACAATCATAGTATACATAAACATAGGCTTGTTTCCTGCAAGAGAGAAGCGGTCAACAGTTTTCAATGATGCCGGCAAGACATCATGATGTTCCAAAAATATCAAATCCGTATCGCTGATCAGTATTCTTAATCCGTAATATTCGTTTTAGAGTCGTTATCCAAAAAAGATGTATCTCAGTCACGCTTTGATTGTGACTGTTCATATGAGCACCATGAGGATATTGAAGTACATGTGTTCATACGGCCCCTAGCCCCGGGTTAAGCGGAATTAGACACAAGTTACGAAACGTAGCGCCATAGATCTTGCACGCTACGTTCGTACTTTGCTATCAGCATGCGATATGTATCGCCAAATTTGAGAAACTTTGAGTGGAGGCGCTTGGTGGAATAGCCCTGTTTTATAAGTTTCTGCAACAATGTTTTGTGACGTTGATTAAAATCATCACATTTAACACAGGATCTAGCAAATGCTACTAAGCGAGATATACGCCATATGCAGGTCCCACTGGAATATTACTATCCAGAAAGGGATAGTTTACGATGTCGAAATTGTAATCATCTCTTTTGTCATAAAGTCGACGAGAGAGAATGCCCGCTTCATTTTTATAGAGATAGAGATCTAAATAAGATGTGCCTGTAGGGCTATCTGTAGTTTCCTTCAAATCCAGTGAAGGTGGATATATATCCTTCACTGCGTCATTTATATAGCGATTATCCACAGCGAGAAGATCGTCTATATAGCGTTTGGTGAATGAGAAGGAACGGGCTTTGAATGGATCGGTTTTTGAAAGCGCCTGCATATAGTCATATTCATAAGAGAACAGATACAAGTCAGCCAACAGGGGTGCACAATTAGTACCCATTGGAATACCTATATGCTGCTGATATATTGTGTTGCCAAATTTCACATAGATATTTTTAATGAGAAATTCAAGCAACTCTATAAACAAAGAAACATCCCATGAATGATATCTCTTGTATGTAGTCGAGCTAAAGAATGCTTTATGGCTTCCGACATTAATATATCTACGATCAGTTTTCTTGAACACATATACTATTAATGAACTTATACGGTCAATAAGGTCCTGATGAGGGATTGTAGTATAGAGAGTCGAGAAATCCCATGTGGATACATGTCTGTACGGTATGGGGCCTTTAGCATCAAGTTCTTCCGTGAGACATTTTGAGTTTTTCAATATCCACATACATTCAACGCCAGAGTTCTTAGAAATAGTGGCGCAATACCTTTCCCAAAATGCTTTTACCTCCTGAAGGGCCCTCGTCAATAGGGTTGAAAGAAGCTTGGTGGTGCAGCTTCTAGAACCAGCTATGAATCTAGCTTTGTATGGTGATTTATGCATTTTGGGAGTCCAGTATATCTTTGGTATGTCGTGTCATTACAGCTGTTGTTTTAGGGTCAAAAAGAATGTTCTCTCCAAGTTCGGCCTTAAACCGTTCACCATCAGATGAGTGACACCACACCACGAAACCCTCAAGCTTGACCTCCATCTTGGACACCACCAGATGAATATCAGCCTTGGGATTAGATGGGGAATATTATCGAGACATCTTGCGCTGCTTACGTGCAGGCCCTTCACGGTACGGGCGGGTCCAGCCATCTTCCCACTGAGCAAGGGATCTTGTTGAACTCTTGGTATCATTGGACCAGAGGAGCAAGAGATGCCTCGCCTCCTCAGACTCCCTTGATAACCAGTCAAGTTCGGAGATGACAGCCACATAGTCATCTAGCGTCACCGTGAATCAGCATCCATTTGGCTCTGAAAATACACCAGGTGGTGAGTGCTCGACTGCCCCCACTGTGTTTTCCCTCGACGTGGTTCTTTAGATCAACTTCTTCTCACCACCGCCACAGAAGAGGCAAATCACATACAGCTTTCGGTGGGTCACGGCTGCAGATGTTGCATCAAGTCCTTTTTAGAATTCATCTCCATTGGGCAGTAATGGCATTGGAATGTACTTGAAGAGACCATTCTGGAAGTAGAAGAGCAGTGAGATTATCACCATGAAAGCAGTAATTGGATACGTCAGCACATGATTATCTCCCCTGATAATTGTAATTTGTGAGTACCCCGCATAACCTATACTTCCTTGACTAGGGTTAGAAGTAACAGACTCAACCACATGGAAGCATTGTGGACCTTGCTCGCCCCAAACGAGCAACCGGTACTTCCCAAAAAAGTACTTCAGTAGGAGATTTTCTCCCCCTGTACTCCATTTGGCGATCGATGTGAAACACTTGGAGATTTCTTCATCAGGCAAGTAAGATCCTCTATTTTCTTAATGACAATGGACCTTTCCACCGTGACGTGAGTTCGAACACACCCCTGTCCTTCTGACAGAGTTGTACAACCAAACAGCCTGCCCAGCTTTGAAGCTTCGTTTCTTGTACTGCGTATCATAGTGTTTCATAGATTTCCGATGCGTACTGTTCAGAATCAATATGAAGATCAACATCCTGAGGTGACTGCACACGTGCCTGCAGGTGCATGACCACTTCCCGACCAAATGCCATCATGTTGGGAGACCTCTGTGTGCAAGGGTGCTCAGATACCGGGAAGGCCCTCATTACCTGGGGAAGAAATTAATGTTTCTCACAATACATTGTAAGCATCTCAGCAAGTGTCGGATTAAACCTCTCCACAGTGCCGTTTGCCTGAGGTCTCATACTTTGCATGAGCTCGAACATTTCTCTAAAGAGAACAGATTCAAAATTTGCACTCTAATCTGAATGTACCTGTAATAGGGTTCCAAACCTACAAACAAATTTGTTGTTCACTAAGACTTCAGCAATGGTAGAAGCCACCTGGCCTGGCATAGGAACGGCTTCTGTCCATTTCATAAAACAGACCACAATAACCAGTAGATACTTCTTGCCAATGTTTGTAATTGTCAGGGGTCCTACAATAGCTACAGCCACCCTCTCACATTGGTCCACCGACAAGATATTGTCCCGAAGATGCACTACATAAATCCTTAGGGATCTTCCTTGCAGTACATTTATCACATCTGATACAGTATTCCTCAGCATTGCGTTTCATGGCAGGCCAGTAAAATGCCGGCTCAATTCGACTGAGCACCTTGTCAACCTTGAGTTGACCAGCAGAGGGACCGTCATAATAGTACCTGAATACATCATCTCTGAGTGCTTGAGACACTCGTGCCGTGTCTTTCCATTATCATCAATCCAAATCCGATGTAACATGCCCCCAACTATTTCCAAACGTTCCCACTGCTGCCATAGCGTCTCGGAAAATACTGCACAGATGTGAAATTGTGGCCCACCCAGGTCGTCCCTTCCTTTCTTCCCAGGCTAGCAAAATTGGACCCACATCGAGATCTTCTATCTGCTTTGATCTGCAAGGATCCTTTTCAAAGGCGTCATTACGATGCTGCTGATTGTTGCAAACTTTGCGTGTCCTCCTTGACAGTGCATCTGCATTTGCACGACTACGTCCAGCCCTGTGTGTTACCTTTTTATGTCCCTAATATTTCCAACCATCTGGCTGTATGACCAGTCGGTTGTATACTCGATCATGCTTATTTAGCACCCGACTCGTTTTGAGCCATCCTACTCCTGGGACAGCACTGCTTCAGTTGTCCAAGATGAAGGGTTTGTTAGAGAGGGAATAAGCCAGTACTGGAGGTGTTAAGGCCTCTGTAAGCTCCGTAAATGATTGTTTACACTCTGCATTCCAGTTGAATTTAGCTCCTTTTTCCGTTGAACTTGTGAAACCATTGTAAAATCGACAGTAGTGTGAACATAGATCTTCCTGGGATACCTTATGCCGTAGAAATTTGGTTTCCTTTTGGAAGAGACTGCACTTTGATGGTTTCAATTTCAATTTTGCCTCTTTTAGTCGCTTAAGGACTCGCTCTAACCTTTCTAGCGCTTGCTGGAAAGTTTCACCAGGGATCAAACTATCATCGATATACAATATGCACTCTTCCCAAAGATGCCCTCTAAGTACATCCTTTATGAGTCTCTGAACGGTTGATGGCGCATTAGCTGAGCCAAAAGGTATGGCGTAAATTGGTAGAGGCACTGTCTGGATGTGAATGCGATTTTCCACCGATCCTCTTCAGCTAGGGAGATCTGCCAGAATCCGGAGTGTAAATCAAGACAACTCAACCAGCGAGCACAAGAGAGCGAGTCCAGACATTCATCTATCCTCTACAGAGGATAGGTATCCTTCCGCGTTACATCATTCACATTTTTATAGTCCACACAGAAACGTTTACTTCCATTTTGCTTGGTGCAGAGAACTATAGGGGAGGCTCAAAGGCTAGTTGATGGCTTAATAATATCTCGACTATTCATTTTCTCCGTTTCTACTTTCTCAATTGTCGTCTGTTTTCCCAGTGGTAGCCTGCGTGGTGGTTGTGTTATAGGTGCTGCATTTCCAAACTTTATAGTGTGTTGCATCCTGTCGGTACATTCCAGGTCATCTGATGTTTTTGCCAATACAGACTGTTTCCTAATGAGGAGTTCTGCTAATGTTTTTCTGCTGCTCTGGAGTTAGGTAAGTTGAACTGCGTGCCATACGGTCCTGACGATGCTCTGGCACAGAGTCAGATTGAGGACACTCATTGTCACTTGCTATTGCTGCGTGTTCCTGGATAAAGGGTTATCATCACCATTGTGATTGATAAGCGGTGTCGCCAAATCCAATGCCCGTGTATCAATTATACCATTCACCATTCGGAAGCCTTTCTCCTGATACAGTCCAATAGAAGGTTTCACTACCGCAGATGCAGCCAGACACTCCCACTTTGGAACACTTATAGGCAACTGAGTGTCCAGGTACTGTGATAAATTTCACGAACCTGTGCCTCCCCACATATCCAACACGGGATAGGGGCTTCTTTAGTATGAAGTCTCAGCCAATTATTATCAATCCTTGAAACTTTCTGTAGTAGAAAATCTTGCTCCAGTATTACTGGCACAGTCACATATCACAACCGCATGTCGATACTTTGTATTTCCCAGCCGTAATTCCTTTTCAGCTTTACCATACAGTTTAAGTTCCTCATCATTAACTCACAGGATATTATCCGACAATATCGTAATTTCTGGCCTACCACTGGTAAACAGTTGAAAACTTCCGAAGACAGAAGTGTTGTAGTCGTCCCACTGTCGACTAGGAATTCCACCGGTTTTTCCATTCCAACAATAAAGCAAGACCCACCATTTTCTCATTTGTTAACCTTATTACTAAGCTGACCTACAGGGATCGTACATCTCTGGTTATTGTCGGGTTTACCAAGGGTAAACCCTACATTAGTATCACTTTTCAGTTTTTCTTTTTTCTTCTGCACATGTGTAGTTTTGATCTCCTGCCCGGAGACTGTTCTCATTTGATGCCCCTTACAGCATTCACAACAGGCCTCGCACAAGCCATGCAATTCCAGGCGCTAGGAGTAATGGAATTTCGTTGAAAGGACATGGAAAGTCAGAGGAAATATATGTACAGAGTCCGGGAAAATGAGTGGAAAAAGCTAAGTTATTCTCTGAAGTTCAGCGAAATTTATTGCGGAATAAAAATCCAAACAGCCGTGAAACGTGTTTGCTGGTGACCCTTCGCCAGATTGGAACGAGGTCAGACAGCTCATTTACATATTTTGTGTAGTCCATTGGTTGAACTAAACTCGTTACTGTTTTTCCGCTGAATTAATATTCATATTCTGTGACGTGTATTGGTCGAGGTCATAATGTCGACAGCTGATTGGCTCACGCTCTTGACATCTGTACTAATTTACGTATCAGAACAGTCGCCATTTGAACTGGTCAAATTGCAGTCGCCATTGTTCGTTGGTTTGGAATTTAGCTTTGGGCTAATTTTGCCGATGCCGGGAAAATGCAAATTTAGTGAACATTGGCTGAGACTGGATGATTATAACTGCGGTTGTCCCGTCATGGTGAGAGGACAGCAACGTACACGGTGTGTCAAACAAATGTGGATCTGTCCAATATCGGCGATGGTCCTTTACGGAGCCACACAAAAATTACAGGATACACAAACTTTACACACATATTTTTGAGGTTGTTCTATAACTATATGGCACTTTATGAATTATTATTACGAATATGAATTTTAATATTTTTGAACATTTTTCAATCTTTGGTAAGCTACCTTACAACAAAAGTTATGATTCATATATAGTGCAAGGTCACAAAGATGATCTTCACTTTAGATAGGGAATCGTCCTCAATGCGTTTTTGATACACACAGCTGGTGGGGCTAATTTTTGCCTAAAAAGCACCAAATTGAATAGATAAAGATAAAGAATAATCAAGACCTACAGACTTACAGTGGTTCAAACCTGCCGTATTTTGGAACTGGTTTTGTGAAACATTTGTTTTTGTGTTTTTCTGGTATTAGTTTTCCATTGTAAATAAATCATCTCATATCACACCCTCAATCCCGGACTTGCGTGAATTTATAAGGGCGATGGATCGCCATGACCTTACATTTTGGTGTCAGAAGTGGGATTGAGGTGTTGTGTTTTGACGATAATTTGTCCACAAAGGCCCTTTAGACAAACACAGGTTAAGGGTCTGTACCAGAGGGAAACCCCTGCCATATTGGAGGAGATGGTGGATCGGACAAATCCAGGTGGTCATGGAAATCACAAAATGTGTTAAGATCATCGACTGCCAAGGACATGTTTCTATGTACCTTGTCTGATAATGCTAGTTTGCACTTGTGGTCAGTATGTTATCTGGTATCTCTCTCAAGCAAGTAAACAGGTTGCTTACTCAATACACCCACACTGGGTTATAGAGGGCAGCTATGGGATTAATGATTAAGATTAATTGGCCTGAGAGCAGAAATATTTTGGAGAACTATTTTACTGCCATAACATCTAGCTTTGTTGTTGATGGTTGCCGGGTTTTAGGCAGATATATGTAGTGGATACACCTTTAGGTGACTCATATATTGGTTTACTCATACATCGCGTTCACAAGTTTCCTCAGTGTGTTTTTTATCAAGCACCTGGGGATTATTTGCTGTCCCGTAATGTGAGTGATAGGGTTTCCAAAATTTTGTTAAAATGACGAGTATCGGGGTTTGAGACGGACATGTGCATTCGGTTGGGGCATTGACCATGCCGCCAGCATCTGATGGTTGCTTTCCCTGGGAGATTTTGTTGGCCGTGGTGTTTCCCCGTTTCTCGCTTGTGGGAATGGAATGCTTATCTGGAGATGACCCAATGGACAATGTTGATCTTTGCCATCCACTGATTTAATATGCAGGGGTTTTCTTTCTGGAACTTGTTTTTTTTATGGAAATCTTAGTTTTTCTGAAACTGGTTTTGTGAAACATTTGTTTTTGTGTTTTTTTTTCTGGTATCAGTTTTTCATTGTAAATAAATCTCATATCACACCCTCAATCCCGGACTTGCGTGAATTTATAAGAGCGATGGATTTCGTGACCTTACACTAGCATCATAATACCAAATATCCACTGATATAATAGTGAAGACCTACTGTGGCAATGAACAACATCTGGTAAATAACGACCTATATGGCAATACAGTAAACACGGCTGTGAGTAGTATACAGCGAGCAAATTGAACAAATAGCGCCTCACTGCGCATGCGCAGAACCTTGGGTGACGTCACAATTGGTGGTGTGCGCATGCGTGGATGGTGGGTGGTGGGACAAGATGGCGGCTGTGGGTGGTGGGACAAAATGGCGGCTGTGGGTGGTGGGACAAAATGGCGGCTGTGGGTGGTGGGACAAAATGGCGGCTGTGGGTGGTGGGACAAAATGGCGGCTGTGGGTGGTGGGACAAGATGGCGGCTGTGGGTGGTGGGACAAAATGGCGGCTGTGGGTGGTGGGACAAGATGGCGATTTGGTGGGACAAAATGGCGGCTGTGGGTGGTGGGACAAGATGGCGGCTGTGGGTGGTGGGACAAAATGGCGGCTGTGGGTGGTGGGACAAAATGGCGGCTGTGGGTGGTGGGACAAAATGGAGGCGTGTGGGTGGTGGGACAAGATGGCGGCCTATGTGTGGGTGGTGTGAGTGAGTGCAAGAATGTATTCATCCGCGGTGATGCAGTCATGTCTGGCGGTGATTCGGTCTCGGGAAAAAGCTTCCGCGGAGAAAAAGTAGTCCCTAGATAAAATGGTCCGATGGGGTCGAGTGAGGTATCAAAGTGAAGCTTAGGTGAGGGGGCATCTAATGGGCTGGGTGTGGATTGAAATATCGGCATTGTGCGCATGCGCGGTGGCCGAAGGGTATGAAAATAGCCTTTTTGGAGCTAGGAGATTGACTACTGGTCCAGTGGGGTCGAGTGAGGTATCAATGTGAAGCTTAGGTGAGGGGGCATCTAATGGGCTGGGTGTGGGATTGAAATATCGGCATTGTGCGCATGCGCGGTGGCCGAAGGGTATGAAAATAGCCTTTTTGGAGCTAGGGGATTGACTACTGCTCCAGTGGGGTCGAGTGAGGTATCAATGTGAAGCATTCATGAAGGGGCATGTAATGGGCTGGGTGTGGGATTGAATTAGGGTGATTCTGCGCATGCGCGGCGGCCAAAGGGTATGAAAATAGCCTTTTTGGAGCTAGGAGATTGACTACTGGTCCAGTGGGGTCGAGTGAGGTATCAAATTGAAGGTTAGGTGAGGGGGCATGTAATGGGCTGGATGTGGGGTTGAACTATCGGCATTCTGCGCATGCGCGGCGGCCGAAGGGTATGAAAATAGCCTTTTTGGAGCTAGGGGCTTGACTACTGGTCCAGTGGGGTCGAGTGAGGTATCAAATTGAAGCTTACGTGAAGGGGCATCTGGTGGACTGGGTGTGGGGTTGAATTAGGGTGATTCTGCGCATGCGCGGCGGCCAAAGGGTATGAAAATAGCCTTTTTGGAGCTAGGGGCTTGACTACTGGTCCAGTGGGGTCGAGTGAGGTATCAAATTGAAGCATTCATGAAGGGACATCTGATGGACTGGGTGTGGGGTTGAATTAGGGTGATTCTGCGCATGCGCGGTGACCCAAGGGTATGGAAATAGCCTTTTTGGAGCTAGGGGATTGACTACTGGTCCAGTGTGGTCGAGTGAGGTATCAATGTGAAGCATTCATGAAGGGGCATCGGTTGGGCTGGGGTGGGGTTGAACTATACCGTTTAGGTGTATTGATGATAATAAAATTTAAAGATCACATGTCCAACACATACTCACATAATGAAAGCAAGAATCAAACTTGCGTCCCCTCGAGATGAAGGATACCCGTCCAGGTTTCATTTTTTTGAGGTGTACTGTAATACTCTCTCTAATTTATGCCACGGTATCTATTTTTACAGCTGTCAACTGTTATGGTTTGGTCACAATGTTGCCATTTTCTCCCCTATATTTAGCGTCCACAAAAAGAAAAATATATTACAGCAATTATGTTCAAGAAAACATCCCGCTAGAAAATTGTCTTCAAATTGTCTGTTGTTGTGGGAGTATAAAAAAATCCTGGTCAACAGGGGCGCGTATATTTCGTGCGACGCTATGTTGCCAATGCATTGAAATTTGAATAGGTTGTCTGCATGGGTTTCAACGAAAGTATAGTACTAAAGTCTAGCTTACCTGATAAAAGAGTTTAGTCCAGATGATCTGGGGCTGTTTTTTTCCTAGGTGGGTATAACACACCATGAAGCCTTCATCACGATGCATTCGTATGCTAAAAAAATATGGGTATCACCAACCGTTCCCGTGCAGTAGAATTTCATCCACCAGCTTTCACTGTTGTGGTGCGGGTCGGGGAGCGGGAGTTTTGCACTAATGAAAACCAATGTCGTCCTCTCTCACGAAACCAAACACAAAAATTGACAAATTATACGGACTGCCACGATAAGCGAATGTATGCAACAAATAGCGTTCCGTACTGCAGATGTCCGATAAAATCCCTCCAGTCAAGGGGGGGAGTGTTACAGAATGTTGATTCCACAAAACCTGTTCGGTGGCCTACATCATCGTTCAATCGCTGCTAATAAAGGCTGCGTTCAGCTCACCAGAACTGTATACACTTCGAAATCTGTGAAAGAATATCAATTTTCACGTTTCCTGTCTGATATCACACAAATTTATGCGTCCGCTCGAACACAACACAGCACACTCCCTCGATTACAGTCTACGTGTGACGGGTATACATGCAGGCGATGAATCGTGCAGAGTTTCGTCACATTATTCATCTCAGCGGACACCGAAAGGAAGAAAGTTCCGTTATAAACTGCGACAGAGAATGTTCCCCAGCTCAGAAAACAACACAATGATCAGTGAAATCGTCCTCCGTATGCAGGACGCTAACAAAACGCTAACAAAATGGCTGCTCAAGGTCAATTTGCCCGGATAATCGCGCCAGCCAAACCACAGTCCCATCTATACGCTTTGGTGCAAGGGAGACAACACGGACTAGACCAATTCCCAGGCGAAGATCATGTCCGCTATATTTGGCCTGTATGGGTATAGGGGTGGTCGGTTTTTTTTATGGCTTTTACTATGAGCTATGAGGTTGATCATGTAGAATACGATGGAAAAAACTATCAAAGTACCGGGTAGGCTTGTATATAGATCCATATAGACCCATATACACTCATATACTGGGATATTAGTATGTATAAATCCATACGGGGTGGACATGTTGGTGTCTAGGTGGAGCACTAGTGGCCCGATTGGGTAGAGTGAGGTCTTATTTTAAAGCTCTCGAGGAAATAAATAAATAAATAAATAAATAAATAATAAAAAAATCAAAAAAATCGGCGAGTAGTAGACGAAGGGAAAATTGGAAAGTACTGACCATGCCCCAGAATACTTCATATGCATATCACGGCCTTAAGGCCTATGTAAGATGTAATCTACTTCACAGTTTAGTAGTATAAAAAGCGCAAGTCCTATTGACCTTGCCCCTTCCAGAGAAATAAAATCGGCTCTATTTTACAGGAATATATACGCAGGTGACGTGGGTTGTGACGTCACTTCCGGGTTTTCACTAAACACTACCTTCAAACATAGAAGAGTTCCAATTTTTTCCCTTAGACGTCCGTATGTTCATCCTCCAAACCCACAAGAGTTCCAATGTTCAACCGCCGGGGTGTTTTCCCGCCCCGCCCCAGCGCCCCGCAGCGCGCGCGCGTCATCCCGCGTCATCCCCGGCAGTGCGCGCGCGCGGACGCGGGTCAAAAGGTCAAAGGGTCACCTCCAGGTCAGACGGTCCAATGTCCAATGAGACAATGTTGCGGCATCGCTATAGTCAGAGCTTGAGCACAAAAAAGGGGATTCTAGATGAACCTGGGAAAGATGGGCAGTTCCATTTGGACCAATCAGCGGTCGAGAAAAAGAGCCAATCAGCGGTCGAGAAAAAGAACCAATCAGCGGTCGAACAATCAGCCAATCGAATTGGGGTATTCACGGTGTGCTTTCGCTGACGTCCGCGCCTACATCTGGGTTCTTGTACACCCGGGTAATGTTTTTCTGGACATGGATGGGTCCTTTGGCTCCATTCTAGGCCACTGATTGGCTAATACGGTGTTCAAAGCCACTTTCATGCATTATGCTCATAGAACTTATAGTCATAATCTATACGTGTTGGACGAGTCTCTTCACTCACCGTATACACGTACCTCAATGAAATGCCCGCTCCAAACCTAGACCAAAGACACGTACTTGGTCTGTAGGCTGATTTCATTGGCTCTCTATTTTTACTATAGTGCTCTTGCATTCTAACCTTGATGGGTTACCTAGAACTTATAGTCATCAACATAATCTATACGTGTTGGACGAGTCTCTTCACTCACCGTATACACGTACCTCAATGAAATGCCGTTCCAAACCTAGACCAAAAACACGTACTTGGTCTGTAGGCTGATTTCATTGGCTCTCTATTTTTACTATAGTGCTCTTGCATTCTAACCTTGATGGGTTACCTAGAACTTATAGTCAACATAATCTATACGTGTTGGACGAGTCTTTTCACTCACCGTATACACGTACCTCAATGAAATGCCCGCTCCAAACCTAGACCAAAAAACACGTACTTGGTCTGTAGGCTGATTTCATTGGCTCTCTATTTTTTACTATAGTGCTCTTGCATTCTAAACTTGATGGGTTACATTTTGGCCCCATCCTACACCACTGATTTCAGTTTGACTGAATCTCCACATTGGGCATTGATGCATTAGGAATAAAACACACAAGACAGGGTTTTTTGGTGAGATCTCATTTTTTTTATTCAGTGAACAACAACAACGTGAGAACAACCACGTGAAAACTCAAGCCCAGAACAAGGGGCTTGTAATTAACTGAAGCCCAGAACAAGGGGCTTGTAATTAACTGAAGCCCAGAACAAGGGGCTTGTAATTGAAGCCCAGAACAAGGGGCTTGTACATTGAAGCCCAGAACAAGGGGCTTGTCATTAACTTAAGCCCAGAACGGGGCTTGTACATTGAAATGATGGGCGGCCCAGTCATAGACGAGTACATCGCGGTCCTCGGCCTGGGGGTACTCGTCAAACATCTGTACGATAGTAGATAAGGGTCTTCCCCGGCATCGATGGTACAGGTAAAACAAGCAATATTGTCCGCACACGCCACTGGTCAGGCTTTGCAACGTTTGACTGTTCCAACACCACGTCTCTGTGCCTTGATCCATGAAGTCTGTTAAATCGGGATGGAGGGGTGGCAGACCGTACGGGTCAAAGTATTCCCCCTGCTGTTCTGTCAAGTACACGGCCACCCAGTGTTCACCGGGTCGATCCATCGGGTCCGTGTTGAGAACGTAAGCAGCCGGATACATACGGTCTAATGGAAACACATCTCGGGCGAACACCCCTTGAAAGACCCTACGTGTCTCTGGGTCATTCTCCAGCACGGTGGTTATCTGGTCTGTATCCATGTTAGGTGGAGAAGTCACACAGGACGTTGCGCGCCTTGTCCACTTGAATGATGTTGTCAAACTCGGCGTAGCAGATCACATTGACGGTGGTCGCCAGGGCTCGTGCAAAGTGGATTTCCAACCGTAAATTGCCTTGCTTGGTCAGGGCCAGCTGATGGTCGTTCTCTAAGGTGGGGGTCAGATCGAAACAGAACAACGTGTATCCGTTCCCGTAGTCCTCCCGACTGATCATATTCCCTTCGTCCTGGTTTATTTGACCGGTGGCTGTAAACAGGCTCTGATAGGCTCGAATGAAATTCCTCCGCCCAAAGTTCGGGGTTAAAGCCGTGGCTGGCACCTGTTGTCCATCCACATGCAGGGCCACAAAATTGATGCCGAAATGTTTAAAGTCAAACGGATTCTCTGGGTAGGCTCCACTGAAACTGGTATTTTCCACACAGGCCAGGATCAATCGCTTGGGTAGTTCCCCCAGGAACAGGTTTTCTTTGTTGGCGCTCATATTTCCAGCAGACACAGAGAACACTTTGGTTTGTACACGTCGGATAGGGTACTGGGCTGGTTTTGTTTCCAAGGCTTTCATGTGTCCCAATTGAACGGCTGGATTCGGTTTCACTTTTCGGACATACAGGACTGCGTCTTGGATGACAATCTTATAGTCCGCTGCATGCCCCTCTACGTTAGTGGCCATTAAGGCGAAGGTCGGAGGCGCCCGTATCAGTCGGATTTTGATGGGGATCTTGTTCAAGAGGTACCGGTCTTGCATGAACATGTCTGCATGCAGTCGACCCATCATATCCACCGAGGCACTGTTCGCAGTGAAAGCCTTCCGTTTGTTATATCCCCCATTGTCCGCCGTGTCCATGTGCTCGGCCGTGTCCCTGTAGAATAAAGCGGTTGTCAGCTGAGATTTTTTAGCCTCTCGGCCATACGACAACAGTGTCTCGATGTAGGCTCGATAGGGGTACGTGTTGGTGGAGTCACTGATGAGTTTGTCGCTGAGAAAAATATCCACCTGCTGAAACATCGAGTGCAGCCAGAGATTCGTCGGGCCCACCGTTGCTTGGTCAGCGATTCTGGTGCCAGCTCCATTGACCACCTTGGCTTTCACATACAAGTAGGTATGGGCTAAATCCACATAGGCCGTATCCGCATTACTGATGGTGAACTCGATGGGCCCGGTTTCGTTGATGCTGGAGAGCGGGAGATGCTCCACCCATAATCCTTGTTCGACACTGGTTTGTGTGGGCGGCACGGTCCACAAATCAAATTCACTGTTGGTGGAGGGGCAGGACTCGGCGTGGATTAAGGCCATGTTTTAAGAAAAGATATCCTTTGTCTTCTTGGATGTGCGTCGTCGCTGGGTCGGTCGTCGACTGGTGCGTGGTCTCGGTGGGGCAGCTCTTTTATTCCCAACGGTGCGTTGTGCTTTGGCCACCAAGACGCCTCCCGCTTCTTTGGCCCGCCGTTTCAAGGATTCTTTGGGTGCCGTACCCCCCAAGACATCACCGGCCACTTGCAGTCCACTGCGTACCGCTTGTTTGCCGATTGCTTTCACCCCACGCGTCACCAAGGGCAGGAACGTTTTCACAATGCTGCCGAGTATGTTCCCCAGACCATGTCCTCGTTGCATGCGTGCACCGCTAAATACCGGAAAGCCACCCCGGCCTGTTGGGCATAATAGTCGGCATAGCTGCGTGCATCGCACTCGTAAGGTACTTTCATTATGCAAAGTGGGGAGCACGTGCTTGTCGAAAATGAAGTGTCAGCACCACTTTTCCTCGTTCGAATGCCACCGGTCGTCCCGTGTCATCTCTTATATCCACCGTGATCGTGTTGATGTCAGTTTGTCGTACGGGCAAGTAGAGCATGTGGGTGAAACTGTGGGTGACTTGACCTCCATACGTCTTTTTAATGGGGACCACCCGTAACAGAGGTGTGTTGATATCGCCCACGATGTGGTTGTCCACCACGTCCGAGTAGACGTAGAGTCCGTACATACCCGACTTCATATCCATCGGCATCTCGCCATGGTGTTGGGAGGGACCAGCGAACGTCTGTAGATCGAAACCCAGCATTTGCTGTAGTGTAGGACTGAGTTTCACATTCACGGTATCGGTGACGGTAAGCTGTGCCTTGTCGTTGTGTACGTTGACATCGAAGAACACGTTTCTCTTGAAGCGCAAGGCTATCAGGCGTGTTGCACTATCCGTCACCCCCCGTAGCGCCTTATCATGCATCAGTCTTGACAGCCCACCCATGAACTCTTTGGGGTATCGTATTGGCCTTCGGGCAGGGTGAGCCGGGTGTTTTTGCCTTCGTAGGTGACCTCGTACCACACTTCATTGGCTCGCACGTTGTACCACGAGTAAGGGTATTGGATATCCACGAGGGCACATTCCCACCGGCCAGGTAAATGTAACGGTTGCGGTAACTGGGTGACGTACTTGGCCACGGTGTTGTCAGGAAACACATCCAGCGAACTGTTACTGGGTAGGGTCAGGTAAAACATGGCGACTGAGCTGTCCTGCTGCTGCTGTTGGTTTTAATAGGTCTTCCAGGCCTTGGGCGGTTGTGTCCGGCGTCGTGTTCGTCGCGTTGACTTGCTACGTGTCACGGCTCTGGAGATGTGGGGTGTCCTGATCGAGGGTGGTTTTTTAAAGGTCTGAAAAGAAGGTGCCCGTTGTGATGGTGGTGGAGTTTTGGGGGGTGACTCCGGTTCCCAGTCGGCTTCCCAAGAAGGTTGTGGTGAGAGTCGTGGTGCACGACTCGGCGATTGCTGGGTTTGCTGCATAAAGGCCCAGCGGTGGGGTTCCCCACCAATTCCTGTGGTACATGCATGTCTTTCAAGCCTTGAGCGAAGACCTCCCATCCTCGAGGATCGGTGTGCGATCTGCGTTGACGCATCAGATCATTCACTAAATCCGTCATGTGGGTGCCGGGGACCACCTGATTCTGTACCAGGAGTTCGCCTTTATCATTCCAAGTCATGTTAGGATTCTGTTTCATCCGTTGTAATACCAGGCCAGCTTGTTTCTTGAACGATGCAGGTACACTCTTCAGCACTTCGTCTTCCACCCACTGTGGGGCTGTGGGGCTACCCCTGGTAATGGCGGCTGTTGGAACGGTGCTGAGGTCAGCGGTCTGTCACGTGGTGGTGGTGGTGGTGGTGGTGGTGGTGGTGGTGCTGTTGCTGGGGTAGACAGGGTTTTGTATTGGTCCATGAGCGTCATGTACCGTTGAAGCGTCTCATTGTACCGTTGTATTTTCTCACTGTCGCTCAACCCCGGTCTCTGTAAGATCTGTTGCATCTCTCCATCGAGGCTGTTTATGGTCTTCACCGTAGGTGGGACAGGGTAGGGTGATTGGAGGTTTTGCAGGAACCGTGGTTCGACGAGGACCACTTTTTTCGTGTGGTTCATTGTCGGCCGAAGAGTCCACCCAATACTGGACCCAACACGGAAGCGGCCAACGGTGCTAAGATGGCCCCGAGAAAGCCGCCTTTCTGTAACACCTTTTTTCTTTTGTGTTTGAGGGACCCGCTTGTGGACTAGGGTTCGGAGACCTGTCTTATGCTTGGCCAACTTGGTCTTCTGAGCCGGAGTCAGTGGTACGTTGCCTTTTAACAGGTTGTACCGGATCTCGCACAGACAGCGTACAAGGTCAGGGTCCG
>JAVTVY010003675.1:0-37538 GCA_036873755.1 Hanleya hanleyi | reverse complement strand
GGAAATGGAATAGGTCTTTGGATTATGGACGCGGATATTCTCTAATGGACGACGGCTGGATTATGAATGACGAACTAGACGCTTGTAATTAGAATAGGTTAACCAGAAGACTATTCTGTGAAGTCATGTGACGCAGTCAGTATGTCGGCACCTCTTCCCACTTCCCTTATATGTGTCGTAATTTTTGCCTGTATATGGCGAAATTCTGCTGGTGGACGTTTCGTCCCCGAGGCCCGCCCTCTGTACAGACCTTTTGGTCTTTGATATATGTTGGCATTTGTGGAAAGTTGATGCTGGGTCGACATCGGGCCTTACAGACTAGTCTTTTTTGTTAAATGCCGTCATTTACATCTGACGACGATACAGCTCACCAATCTCCAATGTACGAGTTGTCACATCGAAACAGCTCACCAATTACCAGTATACGCGTTGTCAGACCATTTCCACCATAGCTCTCTATATTTGTATCTAATACCGCTTATGCCGGTGCTGGGGGCCGTGTGGTCATATCATCCAAGTTACCACATGGACAGGTACAATAAAAGCGTACCTGAGATACAACACATATTACGAATCGCTAGATTTTTGGTATGTGGTTTAGAATAGGTTAACCAGAAGACTATTCTGTGAAATCATGTGACGCAGTCAGTATGTCGGCACCTCTTCCCACTTCCCTTATATGTGTATATAAGATTTTATAATTAGGAACGAATGCTAATTCTGTTCTGTTTACTGGGCTAGTTTGAGATATCTCTTTTAAGATACCATGCTGGAAAATAGTACCATGGCACAATATTTAATACTGAAGGGATCCACGCAGTAATGTTGAAACCTCAAAAGTGTCTGAATCCTGATTATCTCTCTTGGATCGAAACACGCAGTAGTCTAAAGTTGTTGAGTTGTAACGTTGTGTCACAAGAGTGACGTCCCTTCATGTAGCCGACCCGTCGGCAGAAGAAACAGTTCACTGGACTAAGAAAACTGATTTAAAATTTGCAGTAGTTCCTGAGAAATCACGATAAGAAGGTTTCATGGGGAAATCCAAGATGGCTGCCTTGTGACCATATAGGATTTTCGAATCGGACCAGAAAAGGTATGCTGCACCACTAGATCCCAAGGGGAACCTGTATACCAAATTTGGGAAAGATCCATGAAGTAGTTCCTGAGAAACCGCGATAACAAGGTTTCATGGGGAAATCCAAGATGGCTGCCTGGCGGTCATATCGGTTTTCGAATCGGACCAGAAAAGGTATCTTGCACAACTAGATCCCTAGGGGAACCTGTGTACCAAATTTGAGAAAGATCCATGAAATAGCTCCTGAGAAATCGCGATAACAAGTTTTCATGGGGGAAATTCAAAATGGCTGCCTGGTGGCCATATTGGATTTTCGAATCGGACCAGAAAAGGTATCTTGCACAACTAGACCCCAAGGGGAACCTGTGTACCGAATTTGGGAAAGATCCATGCAGTAGTTTCTGAGAAATCGCGATAACAAGGTTTCATGGGGAAATCCAAGATGGCCGCCTCGTGGCCATATTGGATTTTCGAATCGGACCAGAAAAGATATCTTGCACAACTAGAAAGAGAACCTGTGTACGGAATTTGGGAAAGATCCATGCAGTAGTTCCTCAGAAATCGAGATAACAATGTTTCATGGGGAAAATCAAAGATGGCCGCCTTGTGGCCATATTGGATTTTCGAATCGGACCACAAAAGGTATCTTGCGCAACTGGACCACAAGGGGAACCTGTGTACCGAATTTGGGAAAGATCCATGCAGTAGTTCCTGAGAAATCGCGATAACAAGGTTTCATGGGGAAATCCAAGATGGCTATGTTGGATTTTCGAATCGGACCAGAAAAGGTATCTTGCACAACTGGACCACAAGGGGAATTAGTCCGTGAGCTACTAAGGCTCACCTTGCACCCCCCCCCCCCACTACAGACCGAAACTATCTTTTTATGTGCTTTAGGACATGGCAAATAAGAAACAATTTGTTAACAGTCGATAAACTGGGACTCACTACCCTTTTAATCACTTTGAAATTACTCCTGTGTTAATAAGTACAATTTTTGTGACAATAGGGGGTAGGGTTACAAGAATAGTCTTATCTTCCATAATTATTATCCAATCTTTATAATGTTGGCCACATATTATTCAGCATTGATTGCTGCATCGAATATTTACAAGAAAATATCACTATTTGTTGGGTATGACGTCACACAGTGACCATACATACAAAAGTAGGAGTAGTAGCGAAAGCGGGCGTTTTGGGGTGCGTGAGGGTGTGCTTGAGCGATTGAGGGACCATTCTTGGTTCGAATGCGTCGTGTGAGGTGTCAAAGTGAAGCCCTCGGTATGTAGACCACGACTTTAGGGATCTCCACATGATCTGTGACGTCATCTCTGACGTCATCAGTAGGAGTAGTAGCCAAAGTAGGCATTTTGAGGGTTTGAAGGAAGGTTTTTGGGGTAGAGATGGACCATCCGTGGTCTAAATGGACCGTGTGGGGTGTCATCTTGTAACTCTCTGCATGTAGATGACGAATGGTATGGTTTTTGTTGGAAGTCGCATCGTGCTACTCATGCGCAGTTGAGCAGTAGTAACAAAATGACTTGTTTGGGCAATCAAGGGACCCATGTTTGGTCAAAATGGACAGGTTGGGATATCCTAATAAGGCTTTCGTGGGATAGTCAGACAGGCGTGGTTTTCATTGGAATTCAAGTCAATCTGCGCAAGCGCAATTGGGGTGTAGTAAGTAAAGTGGTCATTCTGGAGGTGCGCAGGGGTATATCTGAGAGATTGATGTCCTAGATCTCATCCAAAGATGGAGTGTAGGGTGTCATCTTGAAGCTCTCGTAGCCATTTTAGAGGGGCGTAGTGGTGTGTTTGAGAGACTGAGGGACCATTCTTGGTCCGAATGGGACGTGTGGGGTATCATATCGAAGCTTTGGCGGAACAGCGACCGACTGGTCCGGTGTGGCATAGAAGTAGGGGATATGGCTAGCATGCGCAGACAGCAAATAGTGGAAAAGGGGCACTTGAATGGGATTTTAGGTTCTAGGTGGACCATTCTTGGTCCGAATGGTTTGTGTGGGGTTTCATAGTGAAGGGCTCGTGGGCTAGCGTCGGATTGGACTGGTATCATCGCATGCATCCTGGTGTACCATATGCACTACGGGCTATAGTGTACAGGGTGTACCACAGGTACGTCCCCATGCCTGCGTTGACATCACTTTCTATCTCCAAGACCTCCAAGCTCCGACTCCAAGAGCTCCGACTTCAAGAGCTCCGAGCTCCAAGTTCTCAACCGACCCATCCCACAGCTCCGAGCTCTGTAGTTTCTCAAATGGCGGCATCTGATTGGATAAGAGCTCAATACTACTGTCAGACTGCACATTTGCAGAACGATGATACTAGGCTACACACCAGTCCAATCCGACGCTACCCTACGAGCCCTTCACCACGAAACCCCATACGACCCATTCAGCCCACGGATGGTTCACCTCAAGGGTAAAATTCCATTCCAGCGCCCCTTTTCCACTATTTGCTGTCTGCGCATGCTAGCCATGTCCCTTACTTCTATGACACACCGGACCAGTCGGACACTGTTCCACGAAAGCTTCGATATGATACCCCACACGTCCCATTCGGACCAAAAATGGTCCCTCAGTCACACAAACACACCACTACGAACCCCTAAAATGGCCGCTTTCGTTACCACTCGTATTGATGACGACACAGATGACATGGAAATCTCTCAAGTCGTGATCTACAGCACGAGAGCTTCACGATGACACCCTACACTCCATCTTTGGATGAGATATAGGACCGCAATCTCTCAGATATACCCCTGCGCACCTCCAGAATGACCACTTTACTTACTACACCCAAACTGCGCATGCGCAGATTGGCCTGAATTCCAATAAAAAACACGCCTGTCTGACTATCCCACGAAATCTTCACTAGGATACCCCAACCTGTCCATTTGGACCAAACATGGGTCCCTTGATTGCCCAAACATGTCATTGCCCACGCCCAAAATGACATCTTTTGTTGCTATTGCTCAGCTGCGCACGAGTAGCACGATGCGACTTCCAACAAAAACCATACCATTCGTCATCTACATGCAGAGGGTTACAAGATGACACCCCACACGGTCCATTTAGACCACAGATGGTCCATCTCTACCCCAAAAACCTTCCTTCGCACCGTCAAAATGCCTACTTTGTCTATTACTCCTACTGATGACGTCACCAATGACGTCACAGATCATGTGGAGATCCCTCAAGCCGTGGTCTACATACCGAGGGCTTCACTTTGACACCTCACACGACGCATTCGAACCAAGAATGGTTCCTCAATCGCTCAAGCACACCCTCACGCACCCCAAAACGCCCGCTTTCTCTACTACTCCTACTTTTGTATGTATGGTCCCTGTGTGACGTCATACCCAACAAATAGTGATATTATCTTGTAAATATTCGATGCAGCAATCAATGCTGAATAATATGTGGCCAACATTATAAAGACTGGATAATAATTATGGAAGATAAGACTATTCTTGTAACCCTACCCCCTATTGTCGCAAAAATTGTACTTATTAACACAGGAGTAATTTAAAAGTGGTTAAAAGGCTAGTGAGTCCCAGTTTATCGACTGTTAACAAATTGTTTCTTATTTGACATGTCCTAAAGCACATAAAAAACATAGTTTCGGTCTGTAATGGGGGGGGGTGCAAGGTGAGCCCCAGTAGCTCACGGACTAAATCTGCGTACCAAATTTGACAAAGATCCATGCAGTATTTCCTGAGAAATCGCGATAACAAGGTTTCATGAGGAAATCCAAGATGGCTGCCTGGTGGTCATATTGGATTTTCGAATCGGACCAGAAAAGGTATCTTGCATAACTAGACCCCAAGTGGAACCTGTGTACGAATTTGGGAAAGATCCATGCAGTAGTTCCTGAGAAATCGCGATAACAAGGTTTCATGGGGAAATCCAAGATGGCCGCCTCGTGGCCATATTGGATTTTCGAATCGGACCAGAAAAGATATCTTGCACAACTAGATCCCAAGGAGAACCTGTGTACGGAATTTGGGAAAGATCGATGCAGTAGTTCCTCAGAAATCGCGATAACAATGTTTCATGGGGAAATCCAACATGGCCGGCTTGTGGCCATATTGGATTTTCGAATCGGACCAGAAAAGGTATCTTGCTCAAATGGACCACAAGGGGAATCTGTGTACCAAATTTGACAAAGATCCATGCAGTATTTCCTGGGAAACCACAATAACAAAGTTTCATGGGGAAATCCAAGATGGCTGCCTGGTGGACATATTGGATTTTCGAATCGGACAAGAAAAGGTATCCTGCACAACTAGACCCCCCGGGGAACCTGTGTACCAAATTTGAGAAAGATCCATGAAGTAGTTCCTGAGAAATCGCGATAACAAGGTTCCATGAGGAAATCCAAGATGGCTGCCTGGCGGTCGTACTGGATTTTCGAATCGGACCAGAAAGGTATCTTGCACAACTAGACCCCAAGGGGAACCTGTGGACCGAATTTGGGAAAGATCCATGCAGTAGTTCCTGAGAAATCGAGATAACAAGGTTTCATGGGGGAAATGCAAGATGGCTGCCTTGTGGCCATATTAGATTTTCGAATCGGACCAGAAAAGGTATCTTGCGCAACTGGACCACAAGGGGACCCTGTGTACCAAATTTGACAAAGATCCATGCAGTATTTCCTGAGAAACCACAGTAACAAAGTTTCATGAGGAAATCCAAGATGGCTGCCTGGTGGCCATATTTGATTTTCGAATCGGACAAGAAAAGGCATCTTGCACAACTAGACCCCAAGGATAACCTGTATACCAAATTTGAGAAAGATCCATGCAGTAGTTCCTGAGAATCCGCGATAACAAGGCTTCATGGGGAAATCCAAGATGGCTGCCTTGTGGCCATATTGGGTTTTCGAATCGGACCAGAAAAGGTATCTTGCAAAACTAGACCCCAAGGGGAACCTGTGTACCAAATTTGAGAAAGATCCATGAAATAGTTCCTGGGAAATCGCGATAACAAGGTTTCATGGGGAAATCCAAGATGGCTGCCTGGTGGCCATATTGGATTTTCGAATCGGACCAGAAAATGTATATTGCACAACTAAACCCCAAGAGGAACCTGTGTACCGAATTTGGGAAAGATCCATCCAGTAGTTCCTGAGAAATCGCGATAACAAGGTTTCATGGGGAAATCCAAGATGGCCGCCTTGTGGTCATATTGGATTTTCGAATCGGACCAGAATAGGTATCTGCACAACTAGACCCCAAGGGGAACCTGTGTACCAAATTTCAGAAAGATCCATGTAGTAGTTCCCGAGAAATAGCGATAACAAGAATTGTTTACGGACGGACGACGGACCACGGACGAAAAGCGATTTGAAAAGCCCATCATCTGGTGATGGTGGGCTAAAAATGCCAATCTAAATCTGTTAGCCCTTAATTCTGTCTTTCTCTCCTAAATGTGTTAAAATATCACGAAACACTCCCTCTGGACTTCCTATGAATGGTTCAACTTTGCCAAAATGGTGTTTCCTTTGGGAGAGATGTACTGGGAAACTGGGCACCTGTGTCATTTCAGATGAGTTGATTGAGCTAATCTGTCATCACAGCTCCCGAGCTAGCGTAACTAATTCCGCTTAAACCGGTGCTAGGGGCCGTGTGGATACTTCATATTCTCCACATCAACTGCTGGAATAAAAGCGCGGCTGAGATACTGAGGCTATGTCCGAGAAACCGTCGTATTCTTGGGTCTGAATGTTAGGTGCCCAGGGATGCTTTCCTGTGGTGTCATATGGTTGCTTTTTAGTCACCAGACGTCAATTTTTTTCACCTGCATATCGCTCAAATGTCCACTCTTTAAACTTGATGTATCCCGATCAATTATTCGCGACATTCTCTTACTGATCAGTCTCATCTGTACTATCAATTTGATCGAATGCCCTCTCCCCGACATCTTCAATCTCTTCCCTTCACACCCTTCCGCTTTCCCCAAATTGTGGGATATACTCTGCACAACGATCAACCTGAAACGTTTCGATTAATCCATGATCAGGCGATAAATCAGCCATACCCCATTAACTCACGAACATTTACTAAGAATGAACCACTCCAAATGTGTATTCCATGTCACGAAGATCTCACAGAGAAACATATTCTGATCGACTGTATGGATTTGAATATTGTAAGAGATTGTTTTTATCAAGCAACTACTTCAGAAGATCTTTTTGGTCAGGTAAAAAAGCCTGTATTTAGGTTATTTGAGAGAAATCGATTTGTTGTATAAGTTTTAAAGTTTGTACATGCTCTTGATATGTTGATTATTTCTGGATTGCTGGGTGGTTGACTTGTTTTTGTCGGAATACTTATAATTCTTTGATCGTCCCTATATAGCTGAAATATTGTTAAACCTTAATTCTCTCTCTCTCTCATAACATTTTGTGCCGATGATTTTGATGCATCAAACTCCATAAACTGCGAATTCCACAGAACACAACTATTTATTACTTCGTGGTTTCAGTGTCAGCAAAAAGTTACAAGACAGATTCGCTTTCCAAGCGTTCATTATGCCCAGATTAATTTAATGGTTGACACTTCTTGACTCGATAGCTTAATATGTTGTATTCGGAGGTGCAAAGAACCATGGCTTCATTCTAAACTGGCGGTCATGCGTGGTCCTCAGAAAATCGCATGTTTAGTGTTTGGCGATAGTTTATCACCTTCGCCCAAGTGCATGAATCTGAAGCAATGATTTATATTATATGTCTTAGTTCAACAGATTGTAAATCAGAAATCGAAAATTGGTGCAAAATAGGCCGAAAAATACTTTCGGGAAACAGAAGTATAAATAGGGAATGGTCGTGTTAGTCTGTATAGTGTCAATGAATAACATACGAAGGTGGCATATTTAAGACTAAATTTATTCGTCATGATTCAGAATGAGGTCACTGCAACGTCTTTAGAGTTACAGTAGTCCATGACTAGTGTCCATCGTACAACGACGGAGTCTTCATTAAGCCATCCATACAAAAGGATTCATCTCAAATTATGACAAATGGACCGAGTCACGGTAATGAGAGTTCTTGGGGGAAATCACGGGAAATATCCAAGTGAAGTGATTATGCAAATACGTAAATACGTAAGTTCCTCAATATTTGTTTACTTACCGTGAGTTTGTTCACCAGATTCGGATGAAAACAGCACCAACATTCGTATTAAACCACTTCACTCTTTACAGTTGCAAATCGGCTTTTACCCTTCTCAAAAGTGCCATGGAACATACTGTGTATCAGACGGCTATGTGAACGACAAGATCAGGTTTCTCCACGGCTAGGCGGAGTCTTAATTAATCAGTTCCGGTATAAGGTCAAGGAGAAGCTTGAAGCTCGTGTTGCAAAACCACAATATTATACCCGGTGTGGAAATACGACTGCTAAAACATAAGCACGGAAATCATTTAAAGTGATGTATAAATGATTTCATCTCTGTTGTTTTAGAAAATTTTCAGCGGAGAAACTTGGTTGAAACATAGGATAATAGGAACTGGGGTTCATCCGCTAATTTCAATCTGTGGCAATTCTCAGAGCGTCCGAAAACATTCCGGATTTCAGCGGTGAGGCACATGCCATATAAACGTTCGTGGAGCAGTTCCATGTCATAGAAACAAAGCTTTTCAGATTTGTGATTTCTTCATGCAATCGTACGACGACATGCTTGCTATTTGATCAACTCAAACGGGACTTCAGGAAATTGACACTATTCTCGGTAATTTGACATAAATCCGAATCTTTCGTGATTTTCATGTTCAAATAAGTTATTGATGGCTGTCACAGCCCACAAAAATTAGACAAAACACAACAAAGAGCAACATTAATATGTATTCATCAAACCAGCTGCTCTCAAATACTCCAGAAACGAATTCTCTCTCACGCGAACAATATTATCTGCCAAACTAGCTGCTTGATACAACCGCATAATCTATACAGTTGCTTAAAATATGTTCGAGCTTCTCGTGGCACGTAATGGAACACACATCGGAGCTGGTTCATTGTTTAATACATGTTCTCTTGAATGAGAGTTTCTACAACGCCTGACAAAAAGTTTTTGAGTGCTAAGATGAGCATAACCTACAATTGGCTTAAACTCATGACTTTTGTTGTCAACCTCAGTTTTCTCATATAAGCACAGATACAAGGTATAAAATCGTTATACTGGACTTCCGTATGGCAGATCTACAAGTCGTCACAGGGATCAGTTTGGTTCTTGTGATGTTTTTAGATATGCAGTCATGATTGTGCACCCTTTTTGCCTCATCTATATATCTGTTTTCTTATGAATACGACTATATGTAGTCACTTTCAAAAACAGATAATTTCCATTCCCGTTCCTTCTCATTCACCAAACGTTATGACGACATGATAGACGCTCTTCTTGCTGGAATAATCGCTATATAAATTACACAGTGAAGGATATATATCCACCTTCACTGGATTTGAAGGAAACTGCAGATGGCCCAAGCGGCACATCTTATTTAGACCTATATCTCTATAAAAATGAAGCGGGCCTTCTCTCTCATTGACTTTACGACAAAAGAGATGATTACAATTTCGACATCGTAAACTATCCATATCTCGACCGTAATATAGCAGAGGGACCTGCATATGGCGTATACATATCTGGCCTGGTAGCATTTACTACACTCTAAGCTCAGAAGGTGTAGAAAAGGTGCAAAAAAGATGTAAATCAAACGTTTACACCTTCTGGGTTCATGTTTACACCTTTAGGGGGTGTAAATAAGGTGTAGAAAAGGTGCAAATGTATGAAGATTGATTCCAACCCTGATTTTACACCCGTAAAGGTGTAAATTTATTAAAAGGTGTTAAAAAGGTGTAAATACTTAATTTTCCATACACATTTGGAACTTAATTTCTATGTTGAGGAAATGTATTTCCTTGTCATGCTTACGATAAACCATCAAAATTTTCAAGCACCCCAACTTTCTACACAAAATTAAATCAATGGATCTAACAATTTGACCAGTGTCCCTAACATTTGAGCAAAAAATCCAACGGAAATATTATAAAAAAACGAGCTGCAGCCCATAAGATTCAATCCCCCAGTCGATTTTACGAGGGAGTGAAAATTGAACAGGCGATCTAGTGTTCTCACTCAAGGTTGAGCCCAAGACTACAGGGCGCGGAGAGGGGAGGGGTGGCGTTCTGGGAATTTGAATATCAAGTATATAAAAAACACGTTGTTTGTCGACCAATGTAAGAAGTTATCAGATCGATATCTACAGTTCTGATAACTGCTTAGCTATCAGATAAAGTGATTTTCAACTTCATTTCAATGGGGGATTTGCACAATAAGCAGTGAATACGACGGAAGCTGTACAAATTATAGGCTATGATTGACCCACTGAGACAGGAAGGTGTGAAATGGACTAAGCGGTTCGAAGTGATAATCATGACAGCTTGTTGTGCATGTTACTCATTAACAATTGTGCGATTATCGTCACAAATTATTACTTGATAAAGTAATGGTTACCATCCTGTCCGGAAACGACTCCTTTTAACACACCATAATCATAATCCGCGGCCTGCCATTATCTCATATCTCTTTGACGCTAACGCAAAGGTTTGGTTAAACTATACATATCGGTGATGATTCTATTGCTCAATTAGTTATTGAGTTTATTCTGCCAATGCCTAACAATATATGCATCGCTTCTATTGTTCATGAATTTGTAAATAAGCATGGCTTCGCTTCTCATGCTGTCCACCATTTCCAATATAAGCCGACGCGATATTACTTCAAAACAAACTTCCATTACGATAAATTGCACACAGCCGTTTTTCACGTCGCTCGTTCTATGCATCGAAGTGGACTTTTTGCGAGATGGCGACTTGCCTGCTGTTGATCGGTGAGAACCGAAAGAAAATCGCTTGACCTTTTGCAACTCCCAGCCTGTCGGACCTTAAAGATCACATTTCACAGAATGCTACTTTAGCTGATCTAATTGGCATTAACGACGTAACCCTCCAGGTAAATATGCCATATTTTTTAATATTTGTACAATATAATTGCCCCTGAGAACCCAGGTCGGAGAAGGGAGATACATGTAAACAGGTATTTAGAGGGTGAAGAAAATGTTACATCTTACAGATAATTTATACCGTAGAATATATTTTTTATACTGTCGGAATCAGTTATCGAAACATAGTTTCAACTGAGCTAAACTTGTGACTCGATTGAGTATTTTCTTTTGCTCACGGTGTTTCATTCACCTTCTGTCAACAGAACAGAACAAGCTCGAAACTTTGTCGAATTAACATACATGCGAAAAATACGGTGCTATGATAACATACACTTTTGCCAAATTTGATTAATATAATCTGCTCAGACAGATTGTTTGACCCTTAATAATATAGACGCTTAAAAATATAGAAATTCTATTTGAATGTCATCAATAGAAGGCCCCAAAATGAGATAGAAACGAGTCAGACATTGTTAGCCTGGTGCCCCGAATATGTAAGTGCTTGTTACCTATACCATTGTGTTCGGGAACCAGGTTATAAATGATACTAGTCAATGCGCATGCGTACAAGGATCACGTGGGAGAAAATGGAGGGCGGTTTGATTTTCTTCGGGTAAGTCTTGTTTCAAACTTTGCGAAATCGTGACGATTTAACCCACTATATTCGCACATATTTGTTAATATTATCTTCGTTAGATAGGAGTGCAACTACCTCGAACACGTCACTGTTGGAAATGTGCACCAAAATGCTCAGCTCACATAAAAAGTTGGAGTTCATTTGCCTGAATGCGAATCCAATATGGCGGCATAAATTTATTCAATGATAGCTTTGCTCAGTTTAATGCAGTATACTTATAGTGAATTTTGGTACACAGTGTAATAGGAATAGTTAATAACGCCCAGTGGAACACTTGGATCACCATGGAACGATATGCTTGGGATATTTTGAGGTACTATTTACCCTTGTACATATAATTTTATTAATATGAAAGCAGAATTATATGATGTTTAGAACAACATGCAGGCTTCAAAACCGTACCGCTATATATACCGACCTGGCCATATCGGTACTCCCCGGGACGTCCCTGGTGGGACTCCTATACATAATGCGAGGGATTATAGGGCTCATGTCATACACAGTTTGATATCTGACCCGAGGGGCCGATTTGTCGGGGCCAGGTGAGATAATAGCGGAACGTAAGCTTGGATATTTTTTGAGAATGCCTCTGTGAGTTCGGTAGGTCCGCCTCTCGGATCATGAGCTTCGATATCCCCTGAAGAACCCCGAGGAGACAACTCCTTTACTGTTAAGGACAAGGCTTGTGTTTTGGTAGTGATTAAATATTGATTTTTCGGACACTTGGGGAAAATACAATACAGTAATACAGTCGGCACTGGACAGGCAGCTCATATCAGACGAATGATTTAATGAAGTTACTGACGTGAAATATAGTTCAATCTTTTAGAAATATTATCGATGTATTATGTATGTATTATTGTGTCCTCCAATATTTTGGGAAACGGTCTAGAACCATCGCAAAAAGAATGTGAAAATTACTTCACTTGTCCGTTTTTTATTTAATTGTTCAGTCGCGAACAGTCTCCGTCTGGGTCTAACTACGGGGAGTAGTCGTATATATTTATTAACACCGCCGAAATAACCGGGCCCTGGCGAGACGACCGTGGGTCTTTATAATCCGATTAGCCTAATTCAGTCCACCGTTTACAGCAGGCAAAACATACATTTACTCTTTGTTTCTGTGTATATTTCCAGTTAATAAAAATGGAACTTTAATGCATAAAGTGATAAGTATCATTTACATTGTGAGATTGACATTTCAAAACATAAATTTACTCTTTGTTTCTGTGTTAAATGTGACTTTTATCGACGTCACGAAACATTATTGCATAAACTTGTAAAACAGTACTATATTATCAAGCCCCTCCATTCGAAGTTTCTCAAATTTGGCGATACAAATCGCATGCTGATAGCAAAATTCAATATCCTAATAGTGTTCATATAAATAGCCACAATCAAAGCGCGACTGAAATAAATCATACTCTTGAATTAGGACTTGAAATTTTTTCATGGACGACGGATGAATATTAAATGACGGACTAGACGCTTGTATTTTTGGCTTGTGGGATCATATGACTTTTTGTCACTATGCCATCATCTTGTCCCGTCACCTATATATGTTGCATTGAATTTTTATCTTCATATGTTGAGATTCTTTTGGTGGACGATTCTATCCCGAGGATTGCCATCTATAAGAATCATTGTGATTGTAGATTGTAACTGTTGTTAGTATGATGACGAATGAAATTACAAC
This sequence comes from Hanleya hanleyi, assembly GCA_036873755.1. NCBI lineage: Eukaryota > Metazoa > Mollusca > Polyplacophora > Lepidopleurida > Hanleyidae > Hanleya > Hanleya hanleyi. The sequence continues at coordinate 24,108 of JAVTVY010003675.1, read as the reverse complement.
ACATATAAGAGAAGCGACAGAGCCACATGACTTCATAGTATAGTCTTCTGGTTAACCTATTCTAAAACACATACCAAGAATCTAGCGATTCGTGATATGTGTTGTATCTCAGGTACGCTTTTATTGTACCTGTTCATGTGGCAACTTGGATGACATGACCACACGACCCGGCACCGGCGTAAGCGGTATTAGATACAAATCTAGAGAGCTATGATGGAAATGCTCTGACAACTCGTATATTGGTAATCAGTTAGCTGTGTCGCTGTGACAACTCGTACACTGGGGATTGGTGAGCTGTATCGTCGTCAGATGAAAATGTCGGAATTTAACACAAAAGACTAGTCTGTAAGGCCCGATGTCGAAACAGCATCAACTTCCCTCAGTGCCCACATATATCAAAGACCAAAAGGTCTGTACAGGGGGGGGGGGGTCTTGTGGACGAAACGTCCACCATCAGAATCTCGCCATGTACAGGTAAAAATTACAATGCATATAACGCAAGGCTGAGTCGGCGTCAGGCTTCAGAACCTTTGGGCCGTCTCTTCTATCTAACGACCACTTAGTTTATCGCCTTCTGTTGATGATTTGATAGGGCTATTACATCATTGCTCCTGGATATTTATATCTAATACCGCTCAAGCCGGTGCTACGGGTGGTGAGGGCATGTCATTTAAAATATCCACGTGAACCAATATAGTGAAAAATGTGACCGAGATGCAAATTTGTCAAAGGGATCATTTTTGGTTCTTGTGAATAATAACAATGTTCATGAACTCAAAAAAAATCTAAGCTATACTCATCTCAGCAGCCAGAAACGTTTTGATCAAGCCATGACCAGGCTGTGAAATGTCGATTCTTGACCACCATATAAATGGATAAAAGATATGTAAGATGTCGATTCTGGACCACCATATAAACGCATAAATTTCGACTTTTCATTTAACAATTTTATGTAACTCTGTGTGCATGCAAACCTTGGTATTGTGATGTGTTTTGACAAACCTATTTCCGAAATACTATTTCATGACCCTTCAGGTCGGTTATTGTAAACACAATTATTTGTGAGAATTAATTATGTAAGTTCAGATTTATACAGATAACGTAGAAACCGCTTAAAGTATAATGATTTAACCTTGGACGAATGAATTATACGATGCGACAGAGTTGTGATCTGTCTGTCATAATTGTACCGAAGCTGTAAGGACATCTATGTCGGGTTAAATTGACATTGTAAACGTCTAGTATTGTATATAACGGAATGAACGGCACATTATAGTCAGACTAGTAACACCAGGTCTCCCTGATGGCAGTACCATCAGGTCTTACAGAGGCTCATGCTTCCGACAATAGTTAGTGCTATCTCCAGTTCCGAAAAATTACTGTTTACAGAATAGTCTGATGTTAATGAGGTTGTGCTAGTTTGCCTACCAAATGATGCCGGTCATTCCAAAGTTAGGTGGAATGAATTTACAATAAATCGGATTAATATTCAACAGACGTTTTCGTTGTAGCCTCTCTCATTTGAAGAGTTTGTCAAGACTTCGAGAAATCTCAGAAGCCGGACCTTGGAATCTATTATTGTTCAGGTTTTATGAAGACGATACCTGTGTCTTGAGACGATTTCGCGTTACAACATATTAAAGATCACACGCGCACAAGCCCTGTCGTCGTAGAGACCTCAAATTTCATAAGGCGATGTATAATCGACCATACACAATTGACTCACGAACATTTACTAGAAAAAGAGCCAGTCCCAAGGTGTATTTCATGCCACGAATATCTCACAGTGAAACATATTCTTATCGACTGTATAGATTTTAAGATTGTAAGAGATTCTTTTTATCGAGCGACTACTTTGGCAGATCTTTTTAATCGGGTGAGGGAGGACTGTGTCTTGGGTTATTTGAGACACATCGGGTTGTTGCATAAGTTTTAATGTGTGTATGTTTTGATGTGTTGAATTACTAAGTTATTGGCTTGAGTACTTAACATTTGGTTTGATCGTCGCTATATAGCTGAAATGTTGCTGAACGCGACGTTAAACCTTAATACTCTCTCTGTCCCTCTCTCTCTCTTGGTTTTGTGATGGTTTGTAGATAGGCACTCAGATTATTGACCCGTGGGGGTCATATCCTTTTTGACCACCTTTTATATGTTGCGTTAATTTCCAAGAGGAACAACCTCATCGTCCGCTAACGCTGTCTCAGCCTTTGCATCAGCATCAGTATTGCGTCCGATGCCAAAATGACTAGGTAGCCAATAAAATACAATAATAAATGGATGCTGGACGTTTGTCGTATAATTGGATATCAGATAGAGAGATGAGATGAAAATCTATTTTTAATGGCTTGAAGGCATGAAAATGATTCTGAAAATATCTATTCAGGGCTGCAGATAGAGCTTTGGCTTAAACAGTAAAAATAAATCTCTTGTCTGGTACTCGATATGACACACATTTTGAACCGAAACAGTGGCACACGCCACTAGGTCGCTATTTTTAGAACCATCAGTAAAATGATCTCTTAAAAGGCGCAAGCTGGATTGTGTCAGCCTTTTAAAATTCGTCAGCGTTTTAAAATTACCTGCGGTTTGGCTAACGGCAGTGGCAAATGCTTGTTGGGTAAAATCTCATCACGATTGTCCGGATGCAACAATATGTGAATTCAAGCGAATTGAAACAGGTGGAAAGACTCGGTTTCTTTGAATAGAAATCTGCGTGCTGAGGCATAAATACACAGTTATAGGCAGAGTTTGATCGATCTGATCTAAATTCCGTTACATAGTGTAGTGACATCTGGACTCTTCTGGGTTTCAAGGACGTTCATCTGCCTTAACATGCACACTTTTGTTAGGGAGGTTCTAAAATTTCCGAGAAAATATTTTAGTCCTTTATGCAGAATTGAATATAGCAGCTCTGTAAACAATAGAGCCATAATCAAAATTTAGAACTCCTAAGCGATCGACATCAGTGAAGTGTTTTTTATATCATCCCCACTTAAAGTTGCCAGCTAATATTAACAATCTTAAGCGTTAGAGAAAATTAAATTTTAACAATCTTAAGCGAGAGAGAATTGAGGTTTAACTTCGCGTTCAGTAATATTTCAGCTATATAGCGAGGATCAAACAAAATTTTAAGTGTTCCAACAAAAACAAGTCAACAACCCAGCAATCCAGAAATATTCAACACAAAATACCAAAATCATGTACATAAATTAAAACTTATATAACAAACCGTTTTCTCTCAAATAACCTGCAATACAATCTTCTTTTATCCGATTAAAAAGATATTCTAAAGTAGCTGATTGATAAAAAGAATCTCTTACAATCTTGAAATCTATACAGTGGATCAGAATATGTTTCACTGTGAGATCTTCGTGGCATGGAATACACCTTGGGGCTGGTTCATTTATTAGCAAATGTTCGCGAGTTAATCGGGTATGTCCGATATCATGGCTTGATCGAAATGTTTCCGACTGCTCAGATGAGTATATCCTACAGATTTTATAAAAGATATTTGGAACATCTTCTTGTCTTGCCGGCATCAGAGAGCGCCGTTGACCTCTTCTCTCTTACAGGAAACTTGTCTGTATTTGTGTATACGAATTACCTCTCTAGATTGTGGACGCAGAATTCTTCAAAGTACCGTACGACAGTTGAATATCGAATGACGGAAAAGAGGCTTTTATTCATTTACTTAGCTCTCAGGCAAATTATATGAGACAAAAACCGCTGCCAAACATGATCTCAAAGAATTCGGTTTCTTTCACTACCTTGACCAAAGTTCAATCTTGGAAACGTCAGGATCATCGCTGGTGAAATATTTTCTACAAATGTGTATACAATTTAACTTATCTCTGGAGAACTTCAAACCTTTTTCCCCTGGATCTTATTTACAGAACGTTCTCTCAATGGTATGCATTGAGTATACACTACATGATATGTTGGAATCATCTACCAAGAGCGAACCAACACATTCAAACTCCGGTAAAGCTGTTGATCGTGAAACTAAACTGGCATTATCATTTCATTGTCCTACATGCAGAACGGCACACACTGTTGTATACGGCAGGGGCATAATCAAGTTCGATATAAATGAATAGGATTTGTTTGATCTCCTCTCGACTTAAAAGTTGGCAAATATTGTTAAGAACCCAAGCGCTTTCGCTAGCACTTATATTAGCTTTCAGGAACTTTTTACTTTCCAAACAAGAGCCCTAAGAATCTAGTACTTTCAAAACTTTAATTAAAGTTCTACGAAAAGTTCTAGATCATTGTGACGGAAATACGGTCAGCTTAAGCACATATAATTTATCTAAGCCCTGGATAATTTGAGGCCAATTTTTCCGGCACCAATTCTGAATCTTATTCAGACAAATTTAGTTGTAACTTTCTCAATGGTACGCATACTTTTTCCACTGCATGATATGTTGAATTCATCCACAAAGATTCAACCATCCGTGAAGTCCTAGACTTTGTGCAGTATCGCTATCAAAAGCTCAGCCAGATTAGTGGATTAAATGCTGCCTTTTGGGACACGTTGGTCATGAAATGAATATAACACTTTGTTTCCCCGCCAAATAACCATGATCGAGCCTAAGTTTTTTTCAGTGTAAATACATTTGAGATTCTAAATTCCCTAAAAGCAGAATCTTAGAAAGGATAGGCCGTATGTGCTGATCCATTTTGTAACTGATCTGATCATCATCCCTAAGTTATGTTCTTATTACGTTTTGAAAACGATTAGCATGGTCATAGGTAACTTCACAAGAAATTGTCATGTATCCATATATAGTACATACAACAGCAAACTATTATATTGTCAACTAGACTGATCTTTCGATCCAGTGATGAGACAAACTGTGGGATACCCACTGGAAACCTCTGCCGCTGGGGTTCAGTTGCTTCTGTGTTCTGCTATGATTGTTAGTTCTGTGACCCAACATTGGATCTATGAACATATACAAAATTATGAATGCCAAAACAGATACTAATCAACAAGATGAATACGACTGTTTACACAATCGGTCTACATTAAAGACGACGTTTTAAAACATTCATACTTAGTCAAGGAAGACTCTGAACGGAAACAATATACTGCAGCGTAAAGGATTTTAGGCAATTCGATCTATGATCTACAGATCTATTGCGATACGTTTCCTAACTTGTGTGTCATTCCGAATACTGATTAGCGATACGGATTTGATATGTATGGAGCATCACGATGGATTATCGACACGCTTCTCTCTTGCAGGAAACAGCCCATGTTTATGTATACTTGATTTTCGTTTTTTCGTGTTAATGTTGTTATATGATTTAGATCCTTGGGTTATGGACGCGCAAATTCTTTAATGGAAAAAACAATAATTTGAAACTTCGCATTTACGGCTATTGGACAATTTTATCTTCGAATGTAGGCGAATTGACATGAATAACGCGAACTCACAATGTGTTTCCTACATGAATATATTCGTAAAAAAATCAATAACGAACACGTTAATATATATGTCGAATAATCAGCATGTAGTTCGATCCCCTTTCCCAAAGTAGCTCGAAATCTATGTATATCCAGTTAAACTCTTTGAAGAATTTCATAAAGCCAGCTGAAATGTTGAAATTAGGTGATCTTTGTTTCAGAGCGATTTATCAGCGAGTTGCCTTGAAAGCAAATAACTTATATTGTTACTCTTGCGCTTAAAAATTGAACAAAGTTTCCCTCCAAGATACAGATATGCATCACATAGACATTTTACAAATTCGCCCAGTGTTGTAGTCACAGTCGGCATCATACCAATAAACTCTTTCGAAAGTGTTGCTCTTGATAAGTCTTAGACAGTTCTCCGTTTTCCCCTTGGACGGTTCCCCAGGAGCCCAATTGATACTGTTTATCATACTGCCCGACGGGAACCACTTGTAAACTCCTTCCGTATCCAAATCATTACCACCCATGTGGAAATCAGTTTTGAGAAGAGCTGAAAATACAAAAATTAATTATTTTATAACTCACGTTCAAAATAATTCTAAAGAAAAGGTAGCATCGCTGAGAGTCGCGGATTTCCATCATGGCATATAATGTGTACGATTAACTTTGAGAGAGAGAGAGAGCACACATGCTCACACAATAGATCAGAGAAGAGGAAAACATATCTATTCACATTAACACTACTTATCCATTAAGCCAGCCTCAATCGGTTTCAAATAATCTTCTGGACGAAATCTTCATGTAACCACTTCAAACTGTCTACCGCATTCAGACAATATATTCGGCAATCTTCACTTCATATGTACTGTATTGAGACGATATCTGTTCCACTGCGGGTGTACTGCATTACAAAGACTATCTTCGTGTCGAGGAATCCCAGTCAGATGCTAAGGGGCATAACTCGAATGTGCAAAACTGAATATGTCAGCGACAGGTTATCGCTCAGCATATTAATTTTGCCTGTCGGTGGGGGGGGGGGGGGGATATGTCACAGTCAAGTTTGTTTCATATTTCACTCATATGGTGAGAGCCAGTTTGGAAGGTGAAGGAAGCCGGAGTACCCGGAGGAGAGAACCACCACCCGTCGGCATGTAACTGACAAGCTTCCACACACGAACCAGCTGGGCTCGAAGCGATCACCAGGTCACAAACCACTAAATATTCGCCTTACTTAATATGTATTAAATTGGCCGAGCACATCTTCAGAAAACTATATTTCCTATTCGCCGCCACAAACGACCCACCGCACCAGGTAGCCTGGCCTTTCCGCTCAAACATATGGAAAATTCAGCATACATTCCCCACCATTATTTCGAAATAAGACCGCCAGAAATAGGGTCATCCAGCCCGACACCATTACGGCAAGTTTCGGAGGTGCCAATCAAACTGGCCCAGATTTTTTCCGATTAAAATTTGAAAAGGTGGTTTTGATATATTTGAGAGTAAAATATTATAGAAACATTTTAAAATACGTCACAGACCATTTCTGGCCCAGTCAGGTATAATGGCCAAACACTGTTCGCTGGAAGTCAAGTCCAGATAATAATCTTGCACCCAAAAACTTCAATGGAGGTTTGTGATCACCGGCGAACGCCTTAGGCCATGTCAAGTGGGCATAACTCGAATGTGCAAAGCTGAATATGTGTCAGCGAGAGGTTATCGCTCAGCATATAAATTTTACCTGGGACAGGGCCAATGGCAGCCAAGCGGGACTTTGAATAAAGAAGCAGAACACACGATATGATCAAAGAGGCGAAATTTCAAGAAATATTCTCTTCTTTTGATTATTGTATTATTGCTAAAACAGGGGTAAGTATTCACTTGAATTTTTCTATTGGCTACTTAAAGTTCAGAATATTCTGCCCTTGTATTTGATATAGAAAATAGGATGTTAATATTATTTGAATATTGACCCATATCCATCCTAGTAAAGGTTTATTTTAATTCGATGGTAAATTTGTTCGCATAAATTCTATCAAAATAGACATGTATAGAACATTAGAACACATTTATTTATACAATTACGCCAAAGGAACGACAGAGCAAATATATGTACATATTTAACATACTGAATTCCAGATTTCACGATTGTTATTATGATTATTTTTAATAGTCTCAGATATCAGAAATGCGTAGGTATTCAGACCAGATTTTTATACAGCTAAATGTTTTTGCTTTGTTTTTTTATAATTTATTTGTTCCCAAATATAATGTATAAGTCACTTTTACATAGTTTAAAAGCAAAGAAAAAAAAACCTTACATGACAATACGCACATACAAATAAAGGAAAAATACAGGACAGGGAAACAAAACCGACTACTTCTTGTCAAACTCGGTTACGTGTAGCATTTCAGGCATTTTCTAGGAATAGAAACTTATTCCACTTTTTACAAAATTGATACAAAGATTTATTATTTAATGCAATTTGTTTTCCTATTCGACAGGTTTGGCGGAATATTGAAAACGCAGCAGTAATATCTGGCACTTGATTTGTAAAACTGTATCTATAGATATAATGTTTAGCGGACAGAATGAATAGGCGCATCTAATATGCCAAATATAATATTCTTTGTAGATTGTACAAATTGATAATCAAAGGATATTAACCAATCAGAGACTGCTCCCCGGAATTTAGTACAATACGAACATTCCACTAAAAAGTGTACAATACTTTCAGTTTCTGTAGCACAAAAATTACATTTGTCATTATCAACCAGTTTAATTTTTAATAAAAAAGATTTCGTTGCAAAAATTCGGTGTACAAGTTTGAATTGAAAAGTTCTGAGTTTTGTTTCTATTGTTGTTTTAAAGGGGAGAATGTATATTTTTTTTCTTCGCATGTCTTGTTCCATAAACATATAATTCCACGTTTCTTCCCACACATGTTTTTGATTTTCTTCTACTGGTTTTCTAAAAGTATTGTATAACTTGTTCCATCCTTTTGGTGGGACAAGGAGATTAGATATTATTCCTGGGGAAATTGGTCCAATTATTTCAACATGTAATTTTACCGTTCTCATCAACTCTGATTTCCAGCTAAGGGGTATTGATGCTATTAAGCCACGTAAGTCTAAGAAAGTGCCACGAATTCTATACTTTTCTCGGAGTTGATCAAAACTGTAAAATGATCCATTTGTATCTAATATATCCCTCAATTATCGAATACCCTTGTCGTCTCAGTGTTTAATATATCTAAACTGGATCTTTCCATTGAACTACAATGGTTGATCTAATAAGTCACATTGTTGAGAACAGAATATTTTTGCATACTCAACCCAGAACTGCATTACATCATTCCAAAACGGGGTTTTTATTTCCTTTATAACTCTACTATAATATTCAGTCCCATAATTTATAAAATTATCACCGTTGAAATATTTTCTGGAAAAATTCTCCAATTTGCTGTTTATGTTATGTAACGTCTGACCCACGTCAATTTCAAACTTTTCATGAAAGTAAATATATCAGTCATTTGTAATCCTCTCATTTCGTATTTCCCACACATAGTTGTTCGTTTGACTTTGTCATTACTATTTTTCCATATAAACCTAAACATTAACCTTTCTATTTCTTTAATCAGCCTATTGCCAGGGTTTGGCAGTGTCATAAGTAAATGATTAATTTTTGGTAGGATCATGATTTTAATTAGAGGAATTTTTCCAAGATATGTCAAGTCTCTCCGATTCCAAATACCTAGAAGTTTTTTCCTTTCCGAAATCTTTGTGGGATAATTTAATTCAGTCATTTTTGTTAGGTCCAAAGAAAAATGTATACCCAGCACAGTGAAGTCTTTAACCCACTCAAAATTATCTTCACCATCTTTATCTCTGTCGTTACCCAACCATATGGCTTTCGTTTTTTCTAAGTTTGTCTTGGGACCAGATAACGCATGAAATTACAAGCGTCTAGTCCGTCATTCATAATCCAGCCGTCGTCCATTAGAGAATATCCGAGTCCATATTCCAAATTACAAGCGTCTAGTCCGTCATTCATAATCCAGCCGTCGTCCATTAGAGAATATCCGCGTCCATAATCCAAAGACATTCCATTTTCCACATAACAGTATTAGCACCAAATTCAAAAAGATAATCATAGTATACACAAACATAGGCTTGTTTCCTGCAAGAGAGAAGCGGTCAACAGTTTTCAATGATGCCGGCAAGACATCATGATGTTCCAAAAATATCAAATCCGTATCGCTGATCAGTATTCTTAATCCATAGTATTCGTTATAGAGTCGTCATCTAAAAAAAAGATGTATCTCAGTCACGCTTTGATTGTGGCTGTTCATATGAGTAACATGAGGATCTTGAAGTACATGGGTTCATACGGCCCCTAGCCCCGTTTTCCATATTCCATTTTCCATATAACAGTATTAGCACCAAATTCGAAAAGACAATCATAGTATACAAAAACATAGGCTTGTTTCCTGCAAGAGAGAAGCGGTCAACAGTTTTCAATGATGCCGGCAAGACATCATGATGTTCCAAAAATATCAAATCCGTATCGCTGATCAGTATTCTTAATCCATAATATTCGTTGTAAAGTCATCTAAAGAATGATGTATCTCAGTCACGCTTTGATTGTGACTGTTCATATGAGTACCATGAGGATCTTGAAGTACATGGGTTCATACGGCCCCTAGCCCCGGGTTAAGCGGAATTAGACACAAGTTACGAAACGTAGCGCCATAGATCTTGCACGCTACGTTCGTATTTTGCTATCAGCGTGCGATATGTATCGCCAAATTTGAGAAACTTTAAGTGTAGGCGCTTGGAGGAATAGCCCTGTTTTTTAAGTTTCTGCACCAGTGTTTTGTGACGTTGATTAAAATCGTCACATTTAACACAGGATCTAGCAAATGCTACTAAGCAAGATATGTATACGCCATATGCAGGTCCCACTGGAATATTACTGTCCAGAAAGGGATAGTTTACGATGTCGAAATTGTAATCATCTCTTTTGTCATAAAGTCGACGACAGAGAATGCCCGTTTCATTTTCATAGAGATATAGATCCAAATAAAAACCGAGAGGATCCGTAATGCTTCGCGAATAGACTCCTTGGAACCATCCAAACAAAGTATTGTGTCGTCAGCATACTGGGAGATTTTAAATTCTTTATTAAATATTTTAATTCCTTTGACTTTAGGATTATTCCTAATCAAAATACCTAACACTTCCACACAAAATAGGAATATATAAGGCGATAATGGGTCACCTTGTCGACACCCACGTTCTAATTTGAAACGGGAAGAAATATGACCATTTTGAATAACACATATAGAACATTTTTATCCATTGTTTCATCGAAGTTCCAAAGTTGAACAAATCTAGAATTTCAGAATTTATATTTTTGGAACATCATGATGTCTTGTCGGCATCATTGAAAACTGTTGACCGCTTCTCTCTTGCAGGAAACTAGCCAATGTTTATGTATACTATGATTGTCTTTTTGAATTTGGTGCTAATACTGTTATATGCATATGGAATAGGTCTTTGGATTATGGACGCGGATATTCTTTAATGGACGACGGCTGAATTATGAATGACGGACTAGACGCTTGTATTGCCAAGACACGGTGTCAAAAGCTTTTTCAAAATCGATTGCCAGAAGCATGTCAGGTATTTCTTTTGCTTTACTTTCAAAATTATATCATATAAGAGTCTGGTATTTTCTCCTATAAACCTCCCACCTACATATCCTTTTTGGTCATCTGAGGTTTCATTCGGTTAGCTATGGTTGCACTTCCTAATTTACATGTAACATTTAGTAGAGATATGGGTCTCCAATTTTTCAACAGACACCTTTCTTTCCCTGGCTTTGGTAAGCACGTAATTACTCCAAGCCTTTGGGTTACTGAGAGCTCTCCATTGTGGTATGCAAAGCTTAATGAATTTAAAAATATTCCCCCTATATCCACCCAGAAAAATTTGAAGAACTCAACCGTATATCCGTCTAAGCCTGGACTTTTGTTACATTTCATCTGTTTCAGTGTAGTCAATAGTTCAGACTTGGTTATCTCCCCTTCCATAGCGTTTTTCAAACTTTCTTCTATTTTTTCGAAGTTACAATCTTTTAGTATCTCTTTAGTTGAAATGAACGAACTCTCTTGTTTTTCCGAGTACAGATTTTCATAAAATTCCTTTTGACATTCCAAAATTTGTTCCTGATTTGTGATTATTTGATTTTCTACTCTGAGCTCTTGCATTGATCTGTTAGTGTAATTCCGATTTTCTAAATTGCAAATATAAGCTGTGGATTTTTCTCCCAATTCATACCATCTTGTTCTAGATCTTATTATAATCCCATCTATTTTCTTCCTCCTGACGTCTTCTAACCCTTTTCGTACAGTATATAGCATATCATTAGCAATGGCATCTGTTGGTGTTCTTTGTAATTGTGTTTCTAATTCTTGAATATTTCTTTCCAGACGATTTTCGAGTTCTTTAGACTTTTTCTTTTTATATGTAGAGTACGATATTATTTTACCTCGTAAATCTGTAAGTGTTGTTTCAAATACAAGCTGATCAGTTTTCATATATTGTAAGTCGTTTACACTTCTCTACAAATTCTGGGTTATAGGGTGTAGCAACATAGAGATTCTATACATAATTGATATTGTCCTTTATCAAATGCACAAATTCAGGATCTCCAAGTAATGAGTTGTTAAATTTCCAATATCCTCTTCCTTTTGTATGGTTTGAAAATGACAATTGTAAACTGATTAAAGAGTGGTCGGTTTTATAGCCTGATTGAATATTGGAGTCAGTGACAAATGACATGATATTTTCAGAAACCAAATAAAAATCTAAACGAGCCATTTTCACTGCGTTTCGTTTAAACCAAGTATACTCCTTATTATTACCGTGAAATGTTCTAAAACTATCTTCTAATTCTAGTTCGGGAATTATTTACAGCACTTTATTTCTTGCTCTTGGATTATTTGTATGCTTGTAGTTACAAAGATCTAATTCTGGGTTGAGGACCAAGTTCCAATCGCCACAAAATACATACGATGAGCTATCAAATTCAGATAAATTGTCAACTAAATCTTCATAAAATTTTGGATCATCCTTGTTTGGGCCATAAAGATTCACTAACACTATTTTTTGTCCCTGTAGTTCAATTTCCATGATAATATAATTTCCACACCTCACATCTTCTTTGATTTTTAAAACTTTGTATTCTAATTTATTATTGAATAGAATTGCAACTCCCCTGGATGAGGATGACGGACCACAGAATTCTGCGTTCCACTCCCATTCGGATCTATGAGTGTCTTGCAAACAGCAAATGTCAAACTTTTTTTTGTCTAAGCCAGTCAAAGACATCCCTGCGCTTAGTTGAATCCGCCAGGCCCTGACAATTCATAGAACAGACTCGTACCTTACTTGGGTTGGACATTTAAACAATAAAAACTCGATTTAGTGACCTGCAAATGATACGAACCATGAAAACCACATATATTTTTAGTATACATGTATATGGGTTTTTTTACCAAGAAGTTAGCCGGCATAATATATATTTTAACAAAAACGGAGTACATTGAAGGAATCACATTGACAAAATAGACATAAAACCACACATAGATTAAAATTAGGTCACCCTTCCGGCTGTTTGGCATACTTCCCTGTGGGCCACGATGCCTGGGAGAGAGGGTTGAGGATAATGTACAGATATCGGTTACTACCACCTTAAGAAAAACAATATTATATCGAAGTACCACAAGTTTATATTAGAAGATAACTTTAGTCAATATCAAACCTCATTATGTGTTTTTCGACTTATCCATTGAAACCCGTGAATTATTTAATCTTTGGATATAACTAATCAATTTATAACCGCACTGTATCGTATGAATACAATTACATATTTAATCTATTTTTATCTCATACAAAAAACAAGCATACCTCAAATAGATCATTTAAACTTCCCACTATTATTTATATTTGTACAAACGTTCTCGTGATTGAAATTAAACATTCTCTAATATACATAGTAGTCCACTATTGAATAAGTCTATTTTGAACCTTGATATTAAGTGAAATTCTTCTTCTCAGTCCTGTAAATCAAATTTGCCACTTTGCACTATCATTTCATAATCATGGTATCTGTTATCTTTTGTTTTATGTCACTCGATTTTGAAATCAAATTTCTGATCAAATGTATTCTGATCAAATTTTTTCTGATAAAATTCCCATGCAATCTCTGAGTTATCTCTGAAAAATCTCTGGATATTTATCTTTGCCACTCCACGAAAGTTCATGCACACGAAATAGATATTGTAAAATTTACACGAGATATGTGTTGCGACACGCACAATATATACTCAGCCTCTTTGTTATACAGCTAAATGTGTCCGAACGGATGTAGCTAGACATGATATTGTCTATAATCACATATTTGTGTGATAGCTGTGGATGTTTTTTTTTACACTTCCACTTACCGTTGTTTCGCCAAGTGTTTTGTTTAGTAAATGCAAGTATCCCGAGGTTCTAAGCATTTCACGTGTTAGGTGCTAACGTTGACTGTCTGAATTTGCGCTATTCTTACTTATTTTTTTCTATAATTCAACGGCTATTAATTACCGGGATATCAGGCTTTCTGACATGAGAATTTTAAATTTTATCAATCCTATATAAAAAAATTATATATGGCCTTTATATGAAGATTTAATACTTGTATTCCTGTAATGAAAGAGAGAGGGGGTATTCTTGGAGGTGAGGTATAGTCTCTATGTTATTCTTTATACTCCACTAGTTGAAATCAGAACTAAGTCATTATCATTGAGGTACATTAGACTAACAATGAGAACGTCGGAGTTTGGAGTTTGGCATTATCCGCCATAGGGTGGAACGGATGAGAGGACAAACTGTGATATAGCCAGAACTGGAGAGACATGTAAGAGGTGAGGAAAATTGACGACGGCTGGCGACTACAAAGCAACCATATGACCCCACATTAAAGCTGCTCTCGGTACCTCATATTCAGACTACAATACGGAGGAATGCTCGGGCGTGGCCTTAGTATCTCGGTCTCCATATCAACAGAAGCAACGAAAGTGCGGCTATGAAGTACCCATACGAATCCTAGTACCGGCTTAAGCTGAATTAGATACGCTAGCCCTGGGGCTGTGGTGACAGATCAGCTCCAAACACCAGCTTATCTGGTGTTAGCGGATGAGCGTCGAGGTCGACTGATCGAGAGAGAGGAAAAATAAGGTTTAACGACGCGTTCATCAATATTTCAGTTTTTTAGCGACGATCAAACAAAATTCTAAGTATTCCCGCAAAAACAAGTTAATAACTCAGCAATCCAGAAGCAATGAACACAACACACCAAAAAAAAAACATATACATACATTGAACTTTATACAACAAACCTAAAAAAAACCTAAAATACAGTCTTCTGTTACCCGATTAAAACGATCTTCTGAAGTAGCTGCTTGACAAAAATGTTATCTTAAAATCTATACAGTCGAATAGAATATGTTTCCCTGCGAGATCATCGTGGCATGGAATACACCTTGAGACTGGTTCCTTTTAGTAAATGTTCGCGAGTCAATCGGGTATGGTCGATTCTACATCGCCTGACCAAGGTTTGATCGAACCGTAATCTCAAGAAGTTTGTTATTATCCACATAATTCCATGAAGATTTAAACAGCTTTGTCACATAAGCACGGATAGAGGGTCTGAACTCGCTATATGAAATTCCAGGAGGATCAACCCCATTATCTAGGGCTGCCTTAGCCATTTCATCCGCTCCAGTATTTCCTTTGATGCCAACGTGGCTAGGCAACCAACAAAACAGCATGAGTCTGCTGATGAAATCTACGGTCATATAATTGTAGAATGTTCAAGATGGTGGGATGAGTTGAAGTTCCACTCTTAATCGCTTGAAGTCATGAAAGTGAATCTGTGAATATGACATATTTTCCTCCTTTTGCAGAGCCCTCAACATGGAGTATACATGGAAAATGCAAGTACACTCAGGAAAACTAACCTGTAATATCCGTTGTTTCAATAAATCTACATATATTTGTCAAATGACAGAAATTTACCGTTTTTGGATAATAATTTTGAGAGATATGTACGAGGTGGGATAAGTTGGCGACGTCTGGCGAAAAAAGAGCAAACATGTGACTCCAGCTTCTCTCGCCCTCACATGCCTACTCGGGAGATTCTCGAACTCGGGGGATTCTCAGACGTGGTCTTAGTATCTCACCCTCGCTTTTATTTCTGATGTTTATGTGGGGACTATGAGGTAACTACATGGACAGATGGCAGATCAGCTCAGATTACAACACATATAAGGGAAGTGGGAAGAGGTGCCGACATACTGGCAGAGCCACATGACTTCACATTATAGTCTTCCGGTTAATCTATTCTAAAGCACATACCAAGAATCTAACGATTCGTGATAAGTGTGGTATCTCAGGTACGCTTTTATTGTACCTGTTCATGTGGCAAACTTGGATGATACGACCACACGGCCCCTAACTAAATTGATTGAGGGAGAGAGAGAGAATTAAGGTTTAACGTCGCGTTCAGCAATATTTCAGCTATATAGCGTAGATCAAACAGAATTCTAAGTATTCAAATTAATAACTTGGTAAACTGATGCATCAAATGCATGTACATACATTGAAATTTGTACAACAAACCGACCTCTCTCAAATAATCTGAAACACAATTTTAATTCAGTCGACTAAAAAGATCTTCCAAAGTAGCTGCTCGATAAAAGTCGCTGCTCGATAAAAGTTATCTCTTACAATCTTAAAATCTATACAGTCAATAAGAATATGTTTCACTGTGAGATCTTCGTGGTATGGAATACACCTTGGGAATGGCTCTTTTTCCAACAAATATTCGTGAGTTGATCGTGTATGGCCGATTCTACATCGTCTAATCATGGCTTGATCGAAATGTTTCTTTCTGTTCAATTGAGTATAGCCTACAATATTTTTGAGCTCGTGAAGTTAGTTATCATTCATCGCATCTCATAAAGATTGAAACAACTTTCTCACATAAGCACAGTTAGATGGTGTATAATCACGGTATGGGATTCCAACAGGATCAACCTCATCACCTAGGACTGCCTTAACCATTTTATCAGCTTCGGTATTACCTTTGGTGTCAACGTGACTAGGTACTCAACAAAACACAATATCAATCTGTTGATCAAATTTAGTCACATAACTGTAGAATATTCAAGATGGTGCGATGAGTTCAATTTTCAATTTCAATCGCTTGATCAAGGCATGACAGTGAATCTTGAGAATATGACATATTTCTTCCTTTTAGTGGACCCGATACCATCTAAAGCCGACAATAGAGCTTTTGCTTGTGCATTGAATATCGAGATTTTACCTGGTAGTCGATAGGTTTAAGTTTTGGAACTAAGAATAGTAGCACATGCTACACTCTCCCCATGATTGAGGTGGATGAATTTTGAGGGTATCTGGAGCAAATCCCACAACATGCGTAAACATGGTGAATGTAAGAATATCCATAAAAAAATGCCCGATGACATGCACTTTAAATTTCACACCAAGTCAATAAACCTACATATATTTGATAAATGATATTAACAGGGGACTAACCTACAGTCCACCAGCAGAATCCTACCATATAGATATAATAGAAATGAGCGATAAGTAAGAGGTGGGAAAGTTGACGTCTGGCGACTGAAAAGCAACCATATCACTTCACAGGAAGGCTCATCTCCGCAGCTCACATTCAGAATCTAAAATACGGAGGATTCTCAGACGTAGCCTTAGTATCTCAGCAATCCTTTCCTTGTTTCTCCTCATATGGAAACTATGAAGTAACCACACTAGCCCTAGCATCGGCTTAAGCGGAATTATATATGCTAGCTCGGGAGCTGTTGTAATAGATCAACTTAAAACACCAACTTGACGGCTGAGCATCGAGGTCGACTGATGAAATAAACGCCTCAAAATGGGGTAAACCTAGTAAATTGCTGGAATACCCAGCACAACTAACCTGTAATGTCGAACGTCGTGCGGCTTAAACTTTTGCTTGGATTATACCGTGATGCATTTCATTTACAGACCTATATAATTACGCTATTATATTATACTATATTATTTCTGACCTAATCACACGTGCCCAATATTGTTTATATTGTTGGACTGTTGTACTTCATCTTGGGCAGTTTTTGGACGAGAACTAATTTTCGTGTAATACAAATTTGCAGACGACAGGTGTCCAAACAACATATCAGATGTATGACCAGAGTACCAGTACTCTATCAACAACATTCAATATACCTGTAGACTCGACATTTCTGCCTCGAGGTGTATAACAAAGGTTTCATAATTTTGTATGGTCTTGTACTGGGCTCAGGGAACAGATTCGCAAGCTCGCGCCTTCCCTTGTGCCCATGACTCGTCCATACAAACCCGTACAATCCAACATCGTATGCGTATTACCTGCGTTAGACAGTATATATATCTTAATATGCTCCTCTTCCTGCTCCGAGTCGATCTCTAGAAGTGAAGCTCCTTCCTCAGCACAGAGTTTACCTGCCTCGAACCAATTGGACTGGGATTGGTCGAACTTGTAACACGCTGTTAGATGTCCGATTGTTATGAATCCTTTGGGACATTCTGCATGAGGGTATAACATAGGATTAATGAATAACCGGCGTCAAATCTGACATTCGAAATTTGGCAGTTGTCCACAAAAGGATTTCCTTGCATCGATAACCTATTTTGTATGACAGTTAGCAACAACTCGAAATCTGAATGAAATAATGAAGTAGAGGCTCAAGATGGATTCCTACAAGAGAGAAGAGGTTAACAGTTTTCGATGATGTCTGCAGGCCATTATAGTTTCGATATTCCACGGCGCCTGTCCACATTCTATGTTTTAAGATGAAACCAAGGTTGTCGTATTTATTCAAAACATATACTTTCTATAGATTACTATTTCGTATATGCCATATCCCAAACTTCGAACTGGAAGAAATATACGGTATTTGTTGTTTTATCAATTGATTCCATACAAAATTGACAGCTCCGTGCTGAAGCGCATAAGTTAGTGATGGAACCAAATCGAACATGTATAACCTGTTTCGATATAACTTCAAATTGTTTACATTCAGAAAAATTTTAGTTATTAATTTGGTCCTGCCTTCCAACTGTGCAGTATCTTTCTTAAAAGTGTAGCATAAGTCTGACTTCAGATGTCAATCATTGTGTTGTCATTCCTGACCTGATTATACTAGTCTAGCGTTAGAGAATACACATGGCAAAGAAAGACATCCTTAGATCAATTGTATTGTTACATTCGCTAGATTATCCGCCTGCACTAAGCGCGAAACGTTCGAGCTATAAACCTTTCGATCATATTCAAAACGAAAATACTTGAATACATACCTGTTTTTACAGATGTCTTCAAATGTCCAGTCACCTGAAATATCACACAAAGAAAATGGCTGAAATGTTTTTCTTTGGTACCGGTAAAAATGCTACACTTCTGGATTAAGAGTGTTATATCAATCAGTACACAGTGAACTAATATAAGTTCAATGTATTAATGTGATCAATCCGACACCCATTAAAAAGCAATGCTCTATCGGATCCTAGTCAGAAAACATAACAGACTGCATTTGGGGAAAACCGTGTTAATACTGTTAAAATATCGTAACAGTCAACACCTGGTATACATGCGTCTATTCCGTAATTTAATATTCAGTCGACGTTCACTAAAACAATTCCTTGTTCATAATCCAAAGACCTATTCCATATTACAAAAAAGCAGCATTAGCACCAAATAAAAAACAATCAAAGTAGGCTAGTTTTCGGCAAGAGAGAAGCGGTCAACAGTTTTCAATGATGATGACAAGACATCATGAAGTTCAAAAAATATCAATCTGTATCACTGATCAGTATTCATAATCTATATGGTATGTTATCTAGAGAATGATGTATTTCAATCACGCTTTGATTATGTCTGTTCATGTTGCTACCATGAGGATCTTGAAGTAATGTAGTCCCGCGGTAAACGGAATTGGACAAAAGTTGCGAAACGCAACGCCATAAATCTTACATGCTAGTCTCGTATTTGCAATCAGTATGCTATATGTATTGCCAAATTTGAGAAACTATGAGTGGAGGTGCTTGGTAGTATAGCCCTGTTTTATAACTTTCTGCAGTAAGTTTACGATTCCAATCATTATTGCAGAAACTTGTCAAACAAGGCCATACCACCAGTTTCTTATATTCTGTGATAAACTTCGTGCATTGCCGACAACATACGAACGTAGCGCCTGTTCTATGGACGCGGCAATTCTTCAATGGACGACGGCTGAATAATGAGGACGGACTAGACGCGTGTAATCGTTACTGGGGTCTAATTCCGCTCAATCGGGGGCTAGGGGTCGTTTGAACGTCGTGCGTTTTACATCCCCTTGGTGTTCAAATGAACAGTCTGAATCAAAACGTGACTGAAATACATCTTACTCTAGAAAACGATTTGGATAAAGAAAAATGGTCAATGATAAGAATTTTAGGTGGAGAACATCAGGATGTCTTGCTGTTGCAGGAAACTATCGTGTGTGTTTTAAATTTCCATTTTATGCATATTTGGAATAGATGGTAAGTGTCGTACGAAAGAGGTCTTGACGCGATTTTGTTTTTTGTGGACAGCGTCTGAATATTGAATGTCGAATCTGACGTTTGTGATCAGAACGAAAATATTCGTCATTTTCTTACCAGCTTAGTCAAGTTAACCACAGCTCCTTCCAAATATGCGACTCGTTCGGGTAAGTTTTGGGCGTTTGTGGACATCACAGGGTTACTGTTCTCAACACTGACGATCATCGAGAAGAGAAGGAAAATAGGGAAGAGGCATGCGACAAGGCGGAAGGTTCTTCCAACTGCCATGGTCAATCTGAAATGTAAAAACCAATTTTTAAACATCGATCGAATATTATACGTGAACGTGTGAAGACATTATTCTACTATGTCGGCTATAGTATACCAGAGAAATAAGTAAAAAAAAGTATTACATTATGTAAGTGGTGTTATTTCCCCTATTTTAAAATAAATCGCAAGGGACAGATTGTCGACATTCGGACAATGATTGACGGTACGAAAACATCGCAGGAAACTTCTCAAATACGTTCATCACATTTTGTTCAGAAGCTAAATCTGAAGGCATTAAGTCCATATTGACGCGTTCCAAGATCCACATACGGGGATACTCTAAATATAGACAAAAGCCGTGCTCAAGGGCTTTCTGAACCCACCCGAAGATCAAGCTAGTGGTGGATGCCGACGTGCTGACAAGAAATCAAAGGTCCCAACAGGTCAATAGTCTGACTGCAAAATGCATCCCAAGAACCAAGAATGATTCCTGTGATGATTTGTATATGGGATACGCTTTTATTCTAGCTGTTCATGTGGACACTTTGAAGGGCATGACCACACGGTCCCTTGCACCGGCTTGGGAGATATTATACACATATACGTGCTCAGTTTAGGAGCAAATGGCTCCATCAAGAACGATTAATATAAAAAAATGTCAAATCTTTCGCTTACCGATATGTCGTCAAGATACTAACAGGTAATACAACACGGATCTTCTCTGTATCAATTGTGTCAACTGTTAACATGCTCATTCACATAGTCTCGTCATATAGGCCTATACAATCAATTGTTAACGCGGATTTATATCCGGATATAAACTGATACGTTTATCGGACTCACAGACGGTACACACGTTAGATACTTGACATTTCTCGAGTACATTATGAAAATTTAAACCGTCTAGCGAACTGCTATGAAACTTACAGATGCCGAGTTTAAGAGCCGATCGTATACACGCTGTAAGTTCCCTAGCATTCCACATAAAGCAGAAATAAATTGAACGTAGCGTTGAGCAATTTTCAGCCATACCGAGACGAGAGATATTGAACTCTGTCTAAAAACATTAACAATCCATTCAAAATGTAATATAAAAAGATAAAACATTCACACACAAAATGTGATTTGTAATAGTTTTCTGACTTTATTATCCCCACTGGCCTTGACCTTTGACCTTTGGACCTCAATATGATTCTTGTGTGCCATAGACGTGAGGCATTCCTGAAGTTTCATCACAATCCACATCCTTGGACTGGAATAACTATCACAGATAATGTTTACAAAAAAATCCTGGGTTTCCTCTGTTGGGGTTGGGCCATGTGACCTTGACCTTTGACCATTTCAGTACCTGTTATATTGTCTCTTATGTATCCTCTCGAAAAGATCATTGAATTTCATTGATTTGCTGATTTTTGAGTCACATTTTTGATATTGCCCTATGCCCTTGACCTCAGTTTTTGTTTTGTCTGATACTTCGCAAAAAAACTGCAATTTTCAAATATTTTTTGGCCAAGGCGACCTCTGGCCTACTGACCGAAATTGTATGTGGCATCTGTTATCCTGGGCAAACTTGAGAAGTATCCGTCCTTTGTTGAAAATTGAAGGAGATAATAACGAAAGTCGGGGGAACGAGGAGAAAGAGGTCTTTGGATGTACATGTAACCATGAGTGAAATAACCTCGAGTGTGGCATTAAACCAAATCTCCCCCTACATTCCAACATAAGATACCCATCACCCCTGACAGACAAAATATGTTAATTTGATTCTATTATCCCTTTCTAGTAATGATCATTGGACTTTTTTTCTGATGAAAAAAAGTTTAAAATTCATATTCTAGCAGACATTGCTATAGTTTAGCTCAGCATATTGTCTTCCACTTCTTGTCTTCATAGGTTAGGTTTTTGAGAGAAGTAAAAAGTTATCGGGGATATATTAATAGAGAGAGAGAATTGGATTTATTGACTCGTTCCGCAATAATACTCTACATCGATACGGTAAGTCAGCAATCCAACAACAATCTAAAGTGAAAGACCACACATCAAAGAACTGGCAGACACATTAACATTTATTTAACAAACAGATTGCTCTCAAATACCATAAAATCAAATCTTCCCCCACCCAACTAAAAAGATCTTCCAAACTTATAGCTCGGTGAAACAATCTTTTGCAACCTAGGAACATGAAAAAGACTATACAGTTCATCAAAATATGCTTACAACCTAAAATCTATACAGTTGATCAAAATATGTCTAACGATGAGTTTCTCAAGACATGCAATATACGCATCAAATCTGGTTCTTTTTTAATACATGTGCATTACTCAGTAGTGAATGGCCGATTCTACAATGCCTGATTATATCTGATCGAAGTGCTTCGGAATGCTAACATGAGTATAAGCTATACTTTTATTATAACTCGTGAAGTTTGCTGCAACAATGTGTGGTTTTACAAATTCAAAGAGGCGGAATAAGAGTAGGTTTCGTTGAATATAAATCAAACTACTGAGACACAGTTACATGCATGATTCATATAATAATAACCTAAATCGCGTTATAAATCCGACATCTGCACTATAATTATTTGTCCGGGTCTCCGCTAGACGGAACAAAGAAGAGTGTTTGTGGACTGACGCATGACTTCAGCAGCTGTAGTTCATATAAATTCACTTTGACCTATCTATTAACCCAAGGCGATAGTTTGAACTGGTGGTACCTGGTAATGCAAGTGTACTTTATTTTCCCAGTATTCAAAGAAAGTGTCATTATGCTTAGAATAATGTATAATTTGGCAAATATTACATGAAAATCTGTCAAATACGTCTTTAAGGCTTGGCTGTTTCGATTTTCGAAGGAAGTTCAACTGCCGTAACATTCTGAACGTTCCTCTGCTAAGTGAAGTCCATGCTATAGAATTGTCCATGCTATAGAATTGTCCATGCTATAGAATTGGATCTAACAGGGTTAAGTTGGACTTGCACAAAGCGTACAAACAATAGAGCCATAATCAAGCTTAGAACGAACATGTGATTAAATGAAGAAGTGTATTCTGATCTCCCCGCCCCCCCCCCCACTTACGTTCCCCCATTGTTTTAATATCCAAACCTGTCGGAGTAACACTCTCTGACTGCACAGTGTAGAAAAACGCGCGCTTGCGCACTCGGTGTGAAATGCTTTTGGTCGACACAGTTCGCATGTATCTGCACACGAGAAAGATGGAAAATTCGTTCACTATATCTCGTAAAAGAATCAATAAGGTTTATACTTAATTATCACAAAAGAACACTCGGTATACACTGTCTCGTTCAACTGTTACATGCCGAGCCCACTTGGTCCATTTACAAGCCGACGATGATTGTTGGACGAGAGCCATGCACCCAATAGCTGCTCGCTCCGATTTCAACAAAAGTGCAATCAGAGGGTATATATGACAGTCGGATGAACACAATATGCTGCCATGTGAATGCCCCACTTAAAGATAGCAACCCCCTCTACCAAAATCAGGAGCATTCCTACAGGGCCAAGGCAAATTGTATGCACTTTTGCAGGAAGTATAATCAAAAAGGCAAAAACTGTTATTAGACGGGTCTGAGATTAAGAAAGTAACAGACGTAAAATTCTTAGAGATCTTAGGAACCACCGATTAACGTTTTTATCCAATAAAACTTATACTGGATGAAAACGCTAATCGGTGGTCCCTAAGAATTTTACTTCTTTTACTTTCTTAATCTCAG
>JAVTVY010003674.1:0-41142 GCA_036873755.1 Hanleya hanleyi | reverse complement strand
CCCCAGGCCTGGACAGGTCCCAAAAAGCCCAGGCCAGATAGGGTTAAAGCTGAATTCTCTCTCTCTCCCAAACTGAGGGCACAACGGTCTCGATAAGGTGACGATATATAGCTTTTCGGCACTAAGTATTGGTGGGCTCATTGTGGTCATCGAACTTCCGTCACCGATACACGCGAAACGTCGTGAATTGGTTGCTACAAAGCTATTAGGAGGAGATATTAACCGATTTGTCCTGTAACAACTACGGTTCACATTGGGCAAATCTGGTGAAGCAACTGAAAGTTACGCTTGTATAAGTATGAGCCAATATCAGGGTTAGTGTACTATCCTGTCTTTTGACAAAGAAATCTCAGCATACTGAGGAATATTAAACACCCACAATGTGCACACAAAATAGTCTTCAAATTAAGAACGATAGCCATTACTACTGTAAGCGAGGAGAAATCGCTTATATTCCCCGATCAAAGCTCATGAAATCTTCTAGATATTCACGAATTTTCCGAGAAGTGCCGCTATGTGTCCAGTTTTTCTGAGGCACCAATATTACTGGCTAAGATTTCTAGAGAACCAAAATGGATTAGAAAGTAATTGGGCAGTAGTGCAACGTTATGAAAC
Organism: Hanleya hanleyi; assembly: GCA_036873755.1. Lineage (NCBI taxonomy): Eukaryota > Metazoa > Mollusca > Polyplacophora > Lepidopleurida > Hanleyidae > Hanleya > Hanleya hanleyi. The sequence continues at coordinate 40,527 of JAVTVY010003674.1, read as the reverse complement.
AAGTCGCATGTAAAAGGTGGTCGCATAGAAATGCCACAGATAACGTTTGTAGCAAACAAATAAAAATAAATAACTTTTATGGATTTTCCATTCAGTCTGTTGATGTGAACCCAGGCACTGCTATGCCTGCTATTGAGGGGAGTAACCTATTCGAATATTTGCCAGCCCATTGTAGTATACATGATTAGAAAATATTCATTTTCAACTATATTTTGTCTTAACCAGATTCAGCCTTAACAGCCGCTACCAACGATACAACTTTTCAAACATCTGTTCTATAGGATTATTTGCGAAGGCAAAAATCGATGAACTGGAAGCACGCAAAAGCAGAGATTAGCACGCAATCCATCGAAACTTATTAATAAATCCTACTATATTATCAACACTGGAATCGTCGTTATATGGTGACATTTCGAAATTCTCCAGTACGCGAGGTCCAAATGCAATTAGGAATGAATACCTCTATATGTAGCTGGGATTGTCGAAATGTAACAGAGTGTTCAACTTCCACAGACAAATCATGCAGCCTTGACCAGGTTAAGTCCATGGAACTGACAGTTGTAATACCTGTATGCATATCACTTACACTGCTCATTATTCCGGGAAATATTTTAGTAATTGTCTACTTGAGGAAAAACAAAGAATTTTCCAGGAACTTCACCATTTACGCCATGGCATTGGCTGTAGCTGACCTTGGTGTGGGAATCATTGGAGTACCGCTTTATGTCGTCCAATTGCTTCGTCCAGAATGGCTCATCAATGTCACTATGTGTATTTCGTCGAATGTAATTGGCTTCTCCCCGGCTTCTGTTTCAATGTTTCTTCTAGACGCTATTGCCTACGATCGCTACAAATGTGTGGTATCGCCAATTCTTTATCGCACTCGCTATACGCAGAGACGCTCTGTACTAATTTCGATATCAGTGTGGCTCTTAGGATTTGTTGCTTGGATTCTCTATTTTGTTGGTCAACAGTTCAGCGATGTTTACAGTACTAGAGCGCTTGGATTATGTGATATCGGTTTTGGTTATTTGACACTAGGTCAGGCTGCCCTAGCATATTACTTACCCATCATATTTCTTGTTGTAATGTATATTGTTCTGTTGCGCGCTTTGAAGAAACGAGGCATTATTGGTGAATCTTCAAAGAAAAGGCGAACAGATTATGTGGTCCAGAATGGCGTAAACCAAGAATTTAATACAGGCACGGATAATTGCGAAGTTGCGGTCACAAATACCGATATAAGCGATGGACGGATGAGTCGACGAGAGCCTATTTTTACGGGAAGTCAGCCAGAGATTATGTTCATGGAAAACAGACGAGGGCGATGCTCTGTAAATAAAAACAGCACACCCAATACTGACGCTAGACAGGGACATGTTTCTATGGATATTCCCCGGGGGAAAGCTGTTGGTACAGTTCCTCAAAGTACCAATTTTGGGGAAACTTCAGTCAAGAAGACCAGCAATCAGAATCAGAAATGTTTTAAGACAATGAGCATAGTCGTAGCGACCTTTTTACTATGCTGGGCGCCGTTTTGCCTTATTTGGCCCATAACACAGGTATGTCAGGATTGTATCCCTGACTATTTGTTTGATTTTTCTGTATTCTTATCTTTCGCAAACTCAGTTTGCAATCCCTTCATATACGTGCTGACCAGTAAAACTATCTGTGCTGAGATGAAAAAGATGTTAAGAAGACGTTAAGTCTCGCTAGTGTCTTCAATAATTGAGAAGATTATGTGTTAACCCTATCTGGCCTGGGCTTTTTGGGACCTGTCCAGGCCTGGGGGAGGGGGCGAATTTGAATTACCCATTATCCGAGGGGTTATGTAGATAGGCTCAAAAATGACCCCAATGTGACAAACTATAAAGTCTCGGAGTTACAGCTCTCCATTTGTTATCGTCGTTCCAGAGATAGCGCAGAAAGTTTGATGGGGGGGGGGGGGGGGATTTGGCCCCTCCAGGCGTTACTAACCCTGGAAATATCGTGGTGAGGTACATGTAACAATACAAAATTTCGAAAAAGTCACGCGCTCCAACTACACATGGAAGTGTATAGCTCCAGTTGATAATTTGGGGATGTAACAAATTTTTCAACTTGCAAACAGATTACCCATGCAGCCCCAAAACTATTCGTGATCAGTATGTCTACGGAATCGACGATCGTGTTATCCGTCTCCACATGATACAGAACTATTATGCATGGAATTAGGGGAATCTTTTGCTTTGAGGTGAAGCATGAAACTGGTCATTTATTGTGCTTGACCGGTTGATTAAAAGCTAATAAGGATCCACTTGAAATATATTGCAATCCAAGATGGCTGCATGGAAAGGCGTTCACATAGAAATGATATACATTACGTTTATAGTATAAAACAAATGAAAATATAACTGTTTTTATCAACTGATTCTGTTGCGATGAACCCAATCGCAACTGTGCATGTTATTCGAGGGAGAAAAGTAAGAGAGGCCCAATGTATTATACCTGATTAAATAAGATATTTTTCAATTATATTTTGTATGATTCAACGTCAGGCTTTACAGTCGCTACCAATGATCCAATTTCTCAAATGTCTATCCGAGAGAATTATTTATGAAGGCAATACTCAATGGACTGGACGGACGCAAATGCAGATCTTAGCGCGCAATCGTGGGAAACTTCTAAGTCATAGTTTACTCCGTTATCAATCTTGGATTCATCGTTGTAAGGTGACATTTCTTAATTCTCCAGGACTCGAGGTACAGATACATATAGAAATAAATAGCTATATAGGAAGCTGGTTGTGTGAAAATGTAACTCAGTGTTCAACTATAACAGACAAATCACGAAGCATTGACCAGGATAAGTCAATTGAACTGTCCATTGAGCCTTCTGTATACGTAACTCTTATACGGTTCATTGTTCCGTGGAGAAACAAACCATTCTCCAGTAACTTCAGCATTTACTCTAGGTCATTGGGCGTAGCGGATCATGGTGTTGGAATCATTGGAATTACATCACATATAAGGGAAGTGGGCAGAGTGCCGACATACTGACAGAGCCACATGACTTCACAGTACAGTCTTCTGTTTAACCTATTCTAAAGATTCGTGACATGTGTTGTATCTCATGTACGCTTTTATTGTACCTGTTTATGTGGCAACTTGGATGATATGACCACACGGCCCCTAGCACCGGCATAAGCGGTATTAGATACAAATCTAGACAGTCACGATGGAAATTCTCTGACAACTCGTATATTGGTGATTGGTGAGCTGTGTCGCTGTGACAACTCGTAAACTAGAGATTGGTAAGCTGTATCGTCGTCAGATGAAAATGACGGCATTTAACACAAAAGGCTAGTCTGTTAGGCCCGATGTCAACCCAGCATCAACATCCCACAATGCCAATATATATCAAAGACTAAGAGGTCTGTACAGGGGGCGGTTGTATATCGCTGTATACCGTTGTATATCGTGAAATTACTTCACCCAGAATGGTACATCAATGTATCAATGTCACCGTATGTAGTTGAATCAATATAATTGATTTTGCCCTGCCTTCTGTGTCAGTGTTTCACCTAGACGCTATTGCTTACGATCGCTGCAGAAGTGTGGTGTCGTCAATTCTTCTTCGCAATCTTTATCGCATTCACTAGAGCGGGTCGATCATGCAGGCAAGGTTTTGGTTATTTGACAGTAGGGCAGGCTGTCCTAGCATGTTATTTTCCCGTTATGTGTTTTGTTGTCATGTACATTCTTCTGTTGTACGCTTGAAGAACGAGGAAGTTTTGTTGAGTCTACGAAGACAAGGCGAACAGATTATGTTATCATAACTTATTTATGACAAAAGAGATGATTACAATTTCGACATCTTAATCTATCCCTTTCTGGACAGCAATATTCCAGTGGGGCCTATCGCCTAATAGCATTTGCTAGATCCTGTGTTAAATGTGACGATTTTAATCAACGTCACAAAACATTATTGCAGAAGCTTATGAAACAGGACTATACTACCAAGCGCCTCCGCTCAAAGTACCTCAAATTTGGAGATACATATCGCATGCTGATATCAAATTACGAGCATAGCGTGCAAGATCTACGGCGTTACATTTCGTAACTTGTGTCTAATTCCGTTTTACCCGGGCCAAGGGGCCCTATGAACCCATGTAATTCAAGATCCTCGTGATGTTCATATGAACATTCTCATTCAATGCGTGACCGAGATACATCATTCTCTAGATAATGACTTTACAACGAATATCATATGGATTAAGAATACTGATCAGCGATACGGATTTGATATTTTTGAAACATGCTGGTGTCTTGGCGGCATCATTGAAAACTGTTGACTGCTTCTCTCTTGCCGGCAACTAGCCTATATTTATGTATACTATGATTGTCTTTTTGAATTTAGTACTTATGCAGCTTTATGGAATATGGAATGGGTCTTTGGATTATGGACGGCTGAATAATGAATGACGGACTAGACGCTTGTAATCCAGCATGATATAACTCAAGATTTTAATACAGTAGCGAATAGTTGAGAAGACGTGATCTCTAATACTGATTTTAGGGGTGTATAGATAGAGATAGAGAATTAAGGTCTAAAGTCGCGTTCAACAATAGTTCAGCTATATAGCGGCGATCAAACAAACAAAATGGGTCGATGTGTCGAAGAGGAATATATTGCACGGAAAGTCAACCAGAGATACCGTCCGTAAAAAATAGAAGAGGGAGAATCTCTGAGAATATTAACTTAAACAACGTACACATTAATGAAGCTAGACAGCGAAGTCTTTCTGTGGATTTTCGCCTGGGGAAAATGGTTGACACAGATCTTCAAACTACAGGTTTTGGAGAAACTTTAGTCCGACAGACCATCAGTCATCAGAACCGGAAATGTTTTAAGACCTTGAGGCACAGTAGTAGCAACGCGTTTATTGTGCTGGGTGCCGTTTGACGTTTTGTGGCCCATAACATCTATAACTATGCGTTACTTTTTTCAGTATACTTAGGATTCGTAAATCCCTTCATATACGTTATGACGAACAAAACCGTTCGTGCCTCTGATGAAAAATGTGGTAAGAATCTAGGTCCTGCGAATATCTAATAAAGTATGAAGAGGATGTGTGAAAATAATATACTCGGCTTTCTTCATTAAACTAAGAAATACCACTGTGATGGAACACCAAAATGTCAAAAAGACATAATAAATCGCACCGCTTCTAATATGGGAATTTCACCTATACCAGACAAAACTTGCAGCCTCGATCAAGATAAGTCTACACACGGACCGAGAATTGAATTATCCGAATTTCGTATTCCTGTGTTGTATAATAAATATTATTATACCTCATGTAAATTCGTAATGTTTTCATTGGTTGGCAGCCTGCCACGTGTCATTCTACAAATCGTGATGTTCAGTGATGATGCAGTCATATCTTGCCTTACCTTTGAATAAATGTCATATACCACGACAGAGCGTTGAACATTGAACGCGTTAAACGCGAGTCGCAACGCTCGCTCGACAAGTGATGTATAACTCGCGCTTCGCGCTCGTTGTACATCACTTGTCTTGAGCTGACAAACCGTGATGTTCCACTCTATAACATGCAATAATTGTATATTATATTCTGGTATGTCATCTTTTTGTCTATATGTATTTGTACAATGTGAATGGTATGTTTCGGTATGTAATAGTATAGTGCGTCTTTTAGCCCAATGTGAAAACGATTTTACGGTTACCAAATCATATCTATCCATAAAAGGACATGAGCTGACAAGCTGGAATCGTACTGGGATGGTACTTTTCCCCTTTGAGTAATATTCAATACCTTCAACGATTTTAATTTGTTTGTAATTGTTAGTCACTGGGTCTTAGGGGATTCAACATAAAAAGCATCTTGAAAAGTGCATTGTGCAAAATCATCGATTTAAAAAAAAAACCGTATACCCTACCAAAAAAACCCACATGAAAATCGCCGTGTGCCTAGATAAATGTATTTAGAAATATTCAGACTTTGAATGGGTAGTTGACCAAAGTAGGTTTTGTTTTTTATTGATCTGCCTGTATGTGATTGTAACGAGAATACACAAACGCAGCACTTCAAGATGCCGTGATTCAAGGCCCAGTGCGTAACGATTACTCTGTATATTAAACAAAACGATTGGTTTCTGTTCATTCAAACTTAAACTGTATCCTCCACATTTAATATTTCGCACAATATATATCATACCACATGGGGAAAGCTCCTTTTCGTTGAATCCAACTTCCGACATCAAGGTAAGCCGGAATGGAATTGTGTACTTTGGCAACACGTGCGAAACTTTGCATACTGTTATTGTGACAAAAAGATGACATACCAGAATATAATATACAATTATTCCATGTTATAGAGTGGGGCATCATGATTTGTCAGCTCAAGACAAGTGATGTACAACGAGCGCGAAGCGCGAGTTGTACATCACTTGTCGAGAGCTGACAAATCGTGATGTCTCAGTCCATAACATACAATAGTTGTTTTATTATACCGAATGTCCTATATGGGTAAAATGGGGACTTTATAATCATGTGAATGAGGATGTTACGGTGAAATAAGCATATCGTATTCAATACTCACGACCGTTGTTGATTTCAAAACGCCGTGTCAAGATCGATTGTTCGATCTCGGCTTGTTTGTCGACTTCAATTCGCAAATATGGACACAAACTCTCTGAACTCATTCTCGTAAACCAAGCCACTGGTGTCTTGGTTGCTAATAGCTAGGGTCAGAAGTATGGTCGCTAAAGCTCGCAACATATAAAACTTACTCAACTCGTGTCATAACTGTCATATTAAATAGCTACTCGTAAAAGATCCTCTATATATTTCCCTACGCAATATGAGTGGAACTGTTAATCATTAATATGTACACTGTTAATATATCAATGTATAGGGGTGTACACTAAGAGTGGAACATTACAGTTCGGAGAAATAATACTATTGAATACAGGTATCATGAAGTGAACCATTAGAACCGAGCCTGGGTTCACAGCAGCAAAATGAATGGAAAATCCATAAAAGATATATTTTTATTCGTTTGCTTCAAACTTAATCTATTGCATTTCTATACGAACACCTTTTACATGCGGTTCGTTTCATAACGTTTCAGTACTGCAGATAATATTGTCATTCTCACATTGAATCAATGACTCTAGGAGAATAAAACGTATTCTTACCATTGGCCATGAGGTAACACATTCCATAGGGGAATAATGTGAACATGTGGACTGAACCTATATGAACATGAGGGAACGAGGAAGGAATGTCAGAGCCCGGATAGACAAAGTTGAGCTCGAGCAAAATTTACGCCAAAAAGTCAGCATTTGTCTGAGAGACAACTTGTTACTACGTAATTTACTTCACCAAAACGAACATGGTCTCTACTTTTAGCCCCAGAACCGTCTTTATTATATCCAGGCCAGGCCCAGCTTTAGATAAACCCTTAGAGTTCATCAGTCCAAAACAATCCGTCAAAATGCGCCAGAACATAATATTCAATTTCTAAATTAATATGAAAACAATCACAGGAAGAATCATATTGGCAGGAAATATATGAGTTCCACTTCGAAACATACTGTGAAAATGCGCCAGACTGCATGGCTTATAGAGAGTTAAGGAAGTAAAACACAAGATAAACATACGGGGGTGACTGTAAGCTTTATTACTTAACTAAACTACACTAACTACAGCCTCGCACAGTTATGACAATTAGCGGGCGATACAATGAGATATAGCGATGCGCAACAGCCTAGGTATAATGAATGATAATACACAATTGATATACGCGACGACATGAGAGTAATTATAATTACGTCATGAAAAAGATAAGCGCTAACATAATAAAATATAAATAATAAAACCACTCGAAACAGGTCATGGATATATATATAGTATATCTATATTCATGTCTTGGGCATGTTAACATGGAGACACTACATAGAGACAAACTCTTGACGATGATCCAATCACTCCCGTATGCTGGAGAGGGTGGGTGGGTAAAGAGAAACGTAAGCTGGGGCGCGCGGAGACAAAAGAGGTGAGCTATAGAAGGCAGCGAGCCTTAAATAGAACTTAGCCGAGCATTATGGGATACAGTCGCACAAGATAAGCAAAGAAAGGGGGCCGCGTGCGCAGTGTTCGTACTTCCTTAAAAACAATTAACAGTTAATTTATCTTAAGGAAGTAAAACACAAGATAAACATACGGGGGTGACTGGAAGCTTTATTACTTAACTAAACTACACTAACTACAGCCTCGCACAGTTATGACAATTAGCGCGCGATACAATGAGATATAGCGATGCGCGACAGCCTAGGTATAATGAATGATAATACACAATTGATATACGCGACGACATGAGAGTAATTATAATTACGTCATGAAAAAGATAAGCACTAACATAATAAAATATAAATAATAAAACCACTCGAAACAGGTCATGGATATATATATAGTATATCTATATTCATGTCTTGGTCCAATTACCCAGTTAGAGGTAGAATGTATATTGTATAACCTACACTATGAAGGTAAGGATGGTAGGATAGACTGCATACGGCGAATGGCATCAGAAATAGTATCCTGAGACAAGGTAATATATGCTAGACAAGCGTACGATTTCCAGTCCCCTAACTGGCGAATGGTCTCGATAGATAGCCCTGCTTGGTAACACCAGGAAGCACCCCCGCGGCGGAAACTATGTCCTGCATAGAGTGTAGGATTCAGACCTGTCTTAGCCAAGCATTGGCGAAGGCGGCCAAGAAAGATGGATTGAGTGAGCGGGATTAGGCGAGAATGCTGAGTGAATACTAACGCGGGGCCTGAGGGGGAGGTACCTGTAGTGAATTCTAGGGCGTGATAGGCCGCTTGCACGGGACAGAGAACCTGGCCAGGAATACTAGGCAGAGTGAAAGTAAGTAAGCGGTCCCTAAATTGGATCGTTTTTGACCAGCGAATAGTTAAGCACAGGCCATCGTGTGTGAAAGATAAGTCCTGTCGACGGAGATGCTTGTTCCCACAGAATCTAGACCTCCCTGGAGCGAGAACATTGGAGCGGCGCAGTAGAGCAAAAAACATGAGCAAACAGGCCGCCCACACACTGCAGTCCAAGGATGAACTGAGATCAAGATGGCCTAGCAATTGGAGCAGGATATTAGGCGTGATGGGCAATTTGCGGGAAGGGGTATCACCAAGGCCTCTACGGATGCCTTTAAGAACACAATCTAGTGAGAAATTGCTAGCTAATGGGTTTGCTAAGTCCCATTCCAAGTGTAAAAGGCGTACGATATTCAAATATTGTCGAACAGAGGTATATTTCAAACTTCTGGCCAAAAAACAGCATATCTACAGAGAGTTACGGTGGAAGCCGGTACGGGGCAGTACCCCAAGTGTTGACAGAATAAGAGATAAGCATCACGGTGCACTTGATATGTTCGTTTGGTGCTGTCGGCGAACGTCATTAGTTCAAATTTTTTAATGTCTGAGTCCAACGTACTCTCTACAAGGCGGACGAATTCTGAAATACACGGGATAGAAAAGAAACAACAGAATGAATACACAAATCAATATCTTTACATTCAAGGAAACAAATTAAAATGGAATATCTATTATGAACACAGCTGCCACTTAAAGGAATTAGAAGCATAGCCAATATAATGCTCCTAAGACCAAATATTAGATAGATAACCAATTAGTGACACACAATAAGCCCACGTATAAACAGACATGTCAGCTATAAATACACATAAAAATTCCGATAGAAGCTTGCAATACACAAATCACTATCAGGCTCGATCGTAATAAAGTACGTTATCAATACACAGTTACGTCTGCCACCGATAAGTTCACAGTATGGCGCTTTATAATCCTACACATGTGGCGTGGAACTCGTTCCAACGTGTTGACACTAATGCACATGCAATCAGTAATTAGCATTATGGTATAGCACTGTCAGTAGATCACAGGAAAATGTTCCCACCTAGCCGTGGATAATTGATTGTGTAGACGCGACCCCCCTCCTGGTGTCGGCGACTCCGTTCTGAATTCCCAGATAGTAAACACAGTAAATCCGAAAATTATACAAGGCCGATAGCCAGAACACACGGCGAAGAGATTGCATGGCGACTTTGTTTTTACAACTACCTTTATTGATAATGGCGACGGCGGCCTGGTTGTCAGAATGGACGAACACTTTGCGATTACGCCATAGGGGGGCCCATTTCATAATCGCGGGTTCAAGGGCTAAAACTTTCTTGTAGTTTATATGAACAGGAATTGCCCCAGGCCACGACTGGAAATTAGTGTATATCCAGTCACCATTGAAGTGGGCTCCCGCTGCCTGGGGACATGCGTCAATGCTGACTGGCACAGCAGGGCGATCACTGATCATCGGCATAGTACCATTAAACACAGAGAGAAAATTCATCCACCACACCATGTCAGCTCGCATATCTTTAGTCACTCTTGTACGATGCCACGGGTAGGATAATGTTGGTATTTTATCCAAGATGCGCCGAAGATAGAAACGCCCTCCGTAGACACATTGCGAAGCCCAGTTAAGTTTGCCTGCTAGACATTGTAACTGTCGTTTAGTTACCTTGGCTTTTGACATTGTGGTCTGCAGGTTGGAATGTAGGTCAGCTATCTTAGGCTGTGGCAGTTCCATGGTCATTCGGGTAGAATCCAATGTTATACCCAGAAATGTCAAACGTTGAACCGGGCCGTCCACTTTGGAGTAATTTATGGAAAATCCCAGTTGCCGTAACACAGAAATGAGCTCATTCAAGGTGTTCAAACAGTCAGTGTATGTGTCCTTCACAATTAAGAAATCGTCCAAGTATGCGATGATGCCAGAATGTCCTCTGGATGCCATGATATGTCGAACAGCTTGAGTGAGATCATTACAAATTTTAGGTGATCGCCTGGCTCCAAATGGCAAACGGGTGTCGATCATCAGAACGTCTTCAGTGTCCCCACTAAAACGCCAAGATTACAAGCGTCTAGTCCGTCATTCATAATCCAGCCGTCGTCCATTAGAGAATATCCGCGTCCATAATCCAAAGACCTATTCCATTTTCCACATAACAGTATTAGCACCAAATTCAAAAAGACAATCATAGTATACATAAACATAGGCTTGTTTCCTGCAAGAGAGAAGTGGTCAACAGTATCCCGGTGGCTGGATAATTGCTTGGGTGTATCCTCACAGATCTATACGCGTTAGATAAATCTAATTTCGCCATGTAGCAGCCGGGCTTGACAATGTCTATAGCGTCCTGTAATGTTTGATACTTGAATGGCGAGAGTTCAGCGAAATCATTGACTGCATTACCGGGTGGTCTACTACAGTCGTGAATGAGCCGTATTTTTTCACTATTTTTATAATAATTATAAGAATTACATCGTAATGCACATTCCGCAGGTTTATTAATTATATCTGAACTTCTGCAAGTAATACAATTACATTCTGCGAACATTCCATTCGCAAACAGGAATTAGTTAGCTGAACCAGACCATTGCTCGAGGGAATGATGTCAAATAACAAATCGTGTTGATGTATTCCGAGGATGTTAAATAGCTGAGTTTTGGGGTGTTATATTAACCGGGGAACACCAGTGAATACTAGCCTCTTGGGATATTGCTCTTCATTCTATTCGCAATATAGGGGATAGTTAGCGGAACGAGGCCTTTGCTTGAGACGAGATTAAATATGTAACTCTTCTTGTTATCTTTTGATATATCACAATCATTTATCGCATTCACGAGTATCATCAATATGAAAGGTATCTGGCTTTCAAGTCAAAAGAAGAAATTACCAGCTTTGATGTCATAGGGAGCGTCCCAGAAGTCGGAACGTTCCAGTGCAGTAATTTTCATTCCGATGGAGCACAATTATGTTCGAGATTTTTCCTCTGGAACATTCTTGTCGACGTTCCTGCCGAATGTTCTGTGAAAATGCAAACGTTCTGCTTCAGAAATTGAGAAAAGTTGTCCCTCCGCCGAGGCGAAGGGATACGCCTTCACGCGAAGGATACGTCTTCGTGATATGCTGGCATCTTTATTAGCATGGTCATGTAGATGCCAGTTTCAAGGAATATTTCTGAATTATAACATCTTTATTTTAACAAAAACGATATCCGAAAGCATTATGATTGTCTAAAATCGTAAGATAGCGAGGAGATTTTAATCAAAAAAGCTTGTAAAACGGTCCACATTGGCTTAGTGAAATACCGACTGATACTCTGTCATATCCCGCCATTTGCACATCGATCGAAAGGGGAGATCATTCTCTATAACCTCGTGACATCGACTCTTGTCGGCAGTTTCGTAATTTAGCCGAAGTCATTGGATAGAAAATCGTGTATTCCTGCAGTGATATATTCAGAGCTTCGCCAAAGCAGGTGTTTCCCGAAAGTTGTGAAGAACACGCTTTGTGATTGGTCGGCCGGAGTAACTGGCTAATCGCTGAGCTTGTTTCTGCCGAGTTCAACCAATCGGCGTAGGCCAGTGTTACGCAGTGTAAAGAAGTCTACCATTTTGATAGCTTGGGGACCGATCGTCCTCCTCATTTACGCAGGATTTTATACGAAAGAGTGAATACATTCCAATATTAACACTCAATTAAGATTCTACAAACATTCAAGAAAGAAAGTGATGACAGGTGGGGCTATTTTTACGATATAATGCTCAATTTGAACCAGAAATAGATGGGCTATCTAGCGACTGGTCCATACACAATCGTCGGGATTAGATACGACGAAGTTTTTCCGTTGACAGTTTTAGATTTCTGGTTATTTCTCTTGTAGGAACAATTATTTTATTTATTAACTATGCAAAAAAAAAACTTGACAAATATGTACGGTCAGTAAACTATGACGGCCTACCGCGCAATCCGTACACAAGAATTCGAACTTTCAACAAAGATGGAACTATTTTCTATCATTATTTTTTCGAACGTTCCTGTGTCACACAACATTTGATACTTCAGAACTTTCTGAGGAAAAAGTGTCGAACGTTCCATGATTAGGGCGAACGTTCTGCTAATTCAGAACGTTCTACTCGATCATTAAAGTTTACCCATGGAATGAAAATTTCGTTCCGACTTCTGGGATGCTCCCATATTTGCTCCACCATCCAGAGAAAATGTACGAAATGATGTTCCAGTATTCCCCGTACAACAGTCATTTTAAATGGCGACCCCCCCCCAACCCCCCAAAAAATTGCGGATGTTGACTATTATGAAATTAAGAGGGGCCAGTTTGTGGAAAACCTTGGAAAGACTGGACTACCCCCTTGTCCTCACGAGCGAGTGTGTCGACCGATCTGTTAGGATCGATACACTGGCTGGTTAGTTACCCATAACAGTTCTGGATATAAATAGATCAAGGGGTTCCTCTATTCAATGCACGTGCTAAGCTAGCTGAATACGCCAATCCGTTGCGAGGTTTGAGGTGTGACAGGTTTAAATTTCATCGCTGGCCAAACTACTTTGATATCAGGCTGAATTCGACATGGGAAGTCAAAGCAAACTCCCCGGGCTTGGGATAACGACATGCCAATTAAAAAAGTGCGGGGGATGAGAGGTACGAGATTGTATAATGGAGGCAACGACTCTAGTACTCATTCAAAATTTCAAACTCATTTCGGATTTACCTGGACGTATGAAGATTCCTTAGCTGAAGTATACCAGCAAAGGCATTAGGTTTATTATCCACAGTTTCCATGGTACATTCAGCATCTATTTCATGTATACCGACGTATACTGTGCAGTGCAAAGTGACCAAGGCAAAGTGTATGCCTATTGCCAAACGCCGTGGGCGCCCTTAAGAAACTGTTCGCTATTAATATTAATATGTCCTGAACAACGTGATTACTACCACACAAAAGTATATACAAAAGTAAGCAATATCTCAACATTAGCAGTGATTTATATGTTCTGTCATCTGGGTTCTGGTGTACAAATCATTTCTTTCGTCAGATTTCGAAATTTAAGAATTATCGATCGGTGGAACTTGCCGATCAGATGGTATCAGATGGAGACACTGTCGGGGCAGATACTTGATTGTGTGACTATCGAGATATTTGCACTAGTAATAATACATTGGATTAAGAATACTGTTCAGCGATACGGATTTGATATTTTTGGAACATCATGATGTTTTGCCGGCATCATTGAAAACTGTTGACTGCTTCTCTCTTGCAGGAAACTAGCCGACGTTTATGTATACTATGATTGTCTTTTTGAATTTGGAGCTAATACTGTTCTATGGAATATGGAATAGGTATTTGGATTATAGACGCGGATATTCTTTAATGGACGACGGCTGAATTATGAATGACGGACTAGACGCTTGTAATTGAGAACCGGTGATCATGGTATCCATGTCTAGGGTGACCATTCTGCTTGTTCCTGGAAATATTCCGGTAGTACATACACGCGTTTATTCGTCGTCCATAAACTAAAGATCTAATTAGCATAACAGCATTATCACCAAATACAAAAAAATCTATCACTGTTTATAGACATAAGATAGTTTCTTATGTAGCCGACATCATGATTCTCCAATTATCAAATCCGTATTGCTGATCAATATTCTTACATCCAGATGATTTTCGTTGTAAAATTCGTCATCTTGAGAACGATGTTGATGAGTCATGCTTTGATTGTGACGTACCTGAGGATCCTACGGATGATGATGATGATTAAGGCTCATGATTAAGGCCCGCTTCATTCTTCATATATATTTAGGTGTGAATATGACGTGCCAATTGGGCTGTTTTTTGTTTCCGTCCAGTGAAGGTTGATATATATCCTTGACAGCGCCAGTTATATAACGATTATTCAACGCGAGAAAATCGTCTATATAGCGTTTGGTGAATAAGAGGGAATGAGCTGAAATGATCGGTATTTTATAGCACAAAGGGCGCACAATTAGTACCCAGCTATACTCATCTGAACAGCCAGATCAAGCCATGATCAGGCGATGTAGAATCGGCCATACACGATTAACTCACGAACATTTACTAAAAAAGAGCTACATGTATTCCCAAGGTGTATTCCATACCACGAAGATCTTACAGTGAAACATATTCTTATCTACTGTGTAAATTTTAAGAAATTCTTTTTCTCTAGCAGCCTTGTGTTTGTGAGAATACTTAGAATTTTGTTTGATCGTTGCTATATAGCTGAAATATTGCTGAACGCGATATTAAACCTTAATTTTTTTTCTCTCTCTCTCTCTAATTGAATATCTGTATGCTGTTATATGTGATGTTGTACAATCTCACACAGATATTATTAATGAGAAATTCAAGCAATTCTATAAACAAAGAAACATACCATCATATCCCCTATATGTAGTAGAGCCAACAAAATGTTTGTGGCTTCGGATGAATGTATCCTGTTTCCTAGCGAAAATACCCAACGACAGCGAAGCAGGAGTGGAGTATTTGCCAGGAAACAGGATAAATTCCAGTATCCTACTTCCCGACACTGGATAACGAATTTATTTCTAAGAACAGCTTTTGAATAAGTATTTCTATGTGTTTCTATCAGTAGAAGAAGTATCCTATGGTATGACACCAATATTAGATTGAAAACTATTGAAATCACGAGAAATATTTTGACATGTACATAATCAACAGGTTTAATATGGTTATATTTCAAAGAATTATGCCTGAAATAACTGAGCAATTTCTGATATATAAATTCTTTCACGGAGCAGTGTCCATCCAAATTTTCATTCTCTACACGACGAAGTCAGACCACGATCCAAAAGCAGCCAAGATATGGATGCTCATGCCCCTGTTGCAGAACCATACCTCATCTTCAAGATAAATGTCGAGAGGTTTCTGCCAAAGAAGATCCACAGTCTGGATGTAATCTTGACAGTACAACGAGGATTTCCGCGCTCTTTGCAATGATGGCTATAACAAGTTCCATATCAAGTTCCCGATGACTTGGTTAGTTCATCTTTTCTCTTCTTATTGTAACGCATTCCCTCTTCGTCGGCCGAGACTTCAAATGCCGTCTTCGTCATCGTATGAATATTTTCAGCCCCACGTCGAAAAAATACTGGCCGATGTGGAACTGTACTTTATTGACCAGTCCATTTCGTGTCTCCTGATTCATGTGCAGAGGCCCGTAGAATTTTAACAACTCTGTCTCCGAAATTGGATTGTAATGCTCAGTGTGACACTTTCCTTCGCGTTTCAATTCCGTCGACGCCGAATTGAAACTTTCATTTGCCCTCTGGATGCCGGAATCTCAAATCTATTACTATGTGGATGGGGCTTTCAGATATCTGTTAAGATCATATCTCACATTAGTCAAGGATATTCACTTTGTACATTTCGCCGTCCGCTCGTCCTATATCCAGGTGAAACTTTTCCAGCACATCCACAACTTTATCCTCCGTGAACTTTTTTTCCCCTCTCGCAGGTATTCACGAAGAATACGAGCACTTTTCTCATTTGATTTTATTGTGTTCACTGCAAATAATGTTTTCCTCCATGTCAATTTCTGTATGACTCGCAAATCGTTTGACAGCCTTAACCCTACCTGGTCTGGGTGGGGGGTGGGGGGAGGCGAAATGACCCCTCTGCCAAACTTTCTGCGCTATCTCTGGAACGTGCGCTATCTCTGGAACGACAAAAAATGGAGAACTGAAACTCCGTGACTTTATAGTTTATCATATTGGAGTTATTTTAACCCTATTTGCATAACCCCCCGAGTAGAGGATCATGGGAAAATTCAAGATGGCGGCCACGTGAGGCCCCAGAAAAGTGATGTTTTTGTCATATTTCTGCAAAATTTCTGCTTTTCCGCGATGAAAAGCGAGCAAAAACTATTTTATTTCACATCATATTAATATTTACTAATTTATCATGCAGTTTTTGCGGAGAAATGGCATAAATAAAAAATTCGGCAAATCTGACTGAAAAATCGACCAAAAATGTCGTTTTTGAAAATGACGTCACTGTGACGTCATCAAAGCGGCCATCTTGGTTTTTCTTACATTTTCTGGTAGAGCTTGACCCGAGAGTATAGTGTGGTAGGTTTCAGCTCCCTCGCTCAAGGCTTAAGAAAAATAATTAGGGAGGGGTGGGGGGGGGAGGCATTTCGACCCCAGGCCACAACAGGTCCCAAATAGCCCAGGCCAGTATAGTGTGGTAGGTTTCAGCTCCCTCGCTCAAGGGAAAGCTTCAAATGTTTACATAACGGAAGTCAAACTCTGCCTGAGGAGACGGATATTTATCCTCACTGCACGTGGCCGCTCTCGGCTAATGAGATACCAGGATCTACTGGGAGTAGAAAGATATGTCTGTTCGGTAATTGTCTTTCCGTGTCAAGTTCTTCAGTGAGAAATTTGGAGTATTTCATTCATACTTTCAAACACAGAGTTTTTGGAAAAAGTGCCGCAATATCTTTCCCAACTTCTTTTAACTCTCGAAGGGCCGCCGTCATGAGGGCTGAGATAAGCTTGATGATACAGCTTCTAGAACCAGCTATGAATCTAGCTTATATCGTATTTTGGAAGTCCAGCGCAATTTTGGTATATCGTTATGAGTGGTTTGTAGAGAAATATCTATTTCCTTGAGAAATGTTTTGTGATTTCTAAATAAATCTGAGAGTGAATGCTACTTGGGAGTAAGCAGACGTATTTGATGCTGGTGTGCAATCTTTAACCTTGAATAGTAATCGTTACATATAAATATTATGTTATTTGAGGATTTGTTTGATGAGACTAGGGCGTAATAATCTGGAGATTATCTAGGATTGATGTTTTTCAGTTCTTACTTTGCTTGGGGAAGTGTATTTCTGTTAATATGGCGGATTGTTTCAACTACCTTGTTCTTGGTAAAGGTCCATTCGATAAGCGAGTGCTGACAACCCAATAAAGTACTGTGCCAATGCAGTCAGAACTCTATTCTGGTTGGTCTACATGTTTATCCTTCTCGGCTCTCCATATGTAGGTTCCTTCATCGCGAGTGTCTTTATTACTCGCTATATCAAGTTTATTGGTCACTCTATGTTTGTACGGTGAATAGATAAAAGTTCGACGATACACAATCACAAATATAGCCTCCATATACACATACCCTAAACATCAGCGTAAAGTGGTCCTGAGGGTTGGTTTATCTGCCCGCATGATATATATATATATATATTCAATGATACACATTCAGTTATAGACGTTGGAGAATGAAGGTGTGATTCTTTTGATATACTGTCAGACAATTGCCCTGTGGAGGCTGCTGGCTGATTTCTGGTCAGTACGCTGACTTTATTTTTCACCACTTTTTATGTTGCGTTTAATTCAGATACAGATCATCACAGGGATCATTTTGTGTTTTCTTGTGAGTTTTTTTAGACCTGCAGTCAGAATATTGGCATTTCGGGGGCATAAAACTTCTGGTAAGTACGTCGCTATCTTTTGCTATCACCTGTATATGTTGCGTTTAATTACTTTAACTCACAGGCTACGTCATTATAACATAGTTATAATCCGGGTGCGAATAGTTTCACTTGTCAGGATGCATATGAAGGTGTTGAATGCAGAATTTGTGTAACACAAAACGCAAAGTTCGATCAAAAAACCTGGAGCACACCGATGACAAATCGTTTGAATGAGTCAGACAATACAACCTGGCGCCCAGCACAGCAAAAACGCGATAACAACCACATTCAGTGTCTTGAAGCAGTTTCTTTTCTGTGAACCAACCTTTGAAATTTCCGTGGAACGTGGAGAATGTGTGTTGTGGACGTCCCAGAGAAAATCTCATTGGATAAGTTTTCATTGAAAGTCTGTTAGAGTTATAAGCACGCTGTTGTTCCACAGAAAAAAAGACTCGGTTTTAATATTCATAGACAATTTCCATGGACGAGTCGCCATCGAAATCGCTCCTGGCCGAGATATGAATTGCCTAGTTGGTCGTCGCTTCTCCATTCTAGACTCACTGACAATGGTTAGTTTCAGTAGGGCACTGTACACCACAATAAGAAATGCAATGGGAACATAATACGCTAAGGCCGATTGTCCTGGGGTAACATAACCAGTCTAACTCACATGACCTGATACATACCTTTTCGAAGAGCGTACTTAATTGCTTACTCACAATATAAGAAATCCAAACAATAAATCCTGGAATCCACAACGATGTAGAAATCAACATAGAGCGTCTATTTTTGAAACGCGTGTGATAAAGCAGTGGTGACGTTACACATCTATATATGTCGTACGCAATGGCTCCAAGAAGAAGTATGCATATTGAACCAGGTTTACTATACTGCAAATTTAGCCTTTCGACCAAGTGGTTTTTGGTGTCCGTCTTTATACGTTGAAATGTGTCTAGAAAATTGTCCCTGGAGTCCAAACAATGGCTTGAATTGAGAAAGTTAAGCCTGGGTTTTGGTCGCCTAGAGACTGGGCTTCTCACAGACTGTTTTTCTGCCCGACAAAATGACCCCAAATATCGATAATCATGTGACATGAAGCAAAATTGGTTCCATAATTACATTTGTATTAGGAAATACGGGATCATTGTCAACGAAAGAACTCGTTCTTGGAAGTACCATGCAACATTTCCGAGCTCTATTTGGGCCCTGGACGGCTCCTTCATCGATCCGAAAATGTTAGTACGCTGAAATGTGTTTAGAAAATTGTCCCTGGAGTCCAAACAATGGCTTGAATGGAGAAAGTTAAGCTTGAGTTTTGGTCGCCTGGAGACTGTGCTTCTGACAGCCTGTTTTTTTTCCCGACAAAAAGAACCCAAATATCGATGGTCATGTGACATGAAGCAAAATTGGTTTCATAATTACATTTGTACCAGGAAATACGGAACCATTGTCAACGAAAGAACTCATTCCTGGAAGTACCATGCAAAATTTCCGAGCTCTATTTGGGCCGTGGTCGGCTCCTTCATCGATCCGAAAATGTTAGTTCGTTGAAATGTGTTTAGAAAATTGTCCCTGGAGTCCAAACAATGGCTTGAATGGAGAAAGTTAAGCTTGGGTTTTGGTCGCCTGGAGACTGTGCTTCTCACAGACTGTTTTTCCTACCGACAAAAGACCCTAAATATCGATGGTCATGTGAAATGAAGCAAAATTGGTTCCATAATTACTTTTGTACCATGAAATACGGAATCATTGTCAACGAAAGCACTCATTTCTGGAAGTACCATGCAGCATTTCCGAGCTCTATTTGGGCCCTGGACGGCTCCTTCATCTATCCAAAAATGTTAGTACCTTGAAATGTGTTTAGAAAATTGTCCCTGGAGTTCAAACAATGGCTTGAATCGAGAAAGTTAAGCCTGGGTTTTGGTCGCCTGGAGACTGGGCTTCTTACAGACTGTATTTCTGTCCGACAAAATGAACCCAAATATCGATGATCATGTGACATGAAGCAAAATTGGTTCCATAGTTGCACTTGTACTAGGAAATACGGGATCATTGTCAACGAAAGAACTCGTTCTTGGAAGTACCATGCAACATTTTCGAGCTCTATTTGGGCCCTGGACGGCTCCTTCATCGATCCGAAAATGTTAGTACGCTGAAATGTGTTTACAAAATTGTCCCTGAAGTCCAAACAATGGCTTGAATGGAGAAAGTTAAGCTTTACTTTTGGTGGCCTGGAGACTGTACTTCTGACAGACTGTTTTTTTTCCCGACAAAAAGAGCCCAAATATCGATGGTCATGTGACATGAAGCAAAATTGGTTCCATAATTACATTTGTACCAGGAAATACGGAATCATTGTCAACGAAAGAACTCATTTCTGGAGGTATCATGCAACATTTCCGAGCTCTATTTATGCCCTGGACGGCTCCTTCCTCGATCCGAAAATGTTAGTACGTTGAAATGTGTTTAGAAAATTGTTCCTGGAGTCCAAACAATGGATTGAATGGAGAAAGTTAAGATTGAGTTTTGGTCGCCTGGAGACTGTGCTTGTGACAGACTGTTTTTCTTCCCGACAAAAAGAACCCAAATATCGATGGTCATGTGAAATGAAGCAAAATTGGTTCCATAATTACATTTGTACCAGGAAATACGGAATCATTGTCAACGAAAGAACTCATTGCTGGAAGTACCATGCAACATTTCCGAGCTCTGTTTGGGCCCTGGACGGCTCCTTCATCGGTCCGAAAATGTTAGTACCTTGAAATGTTTTAGAAAATTGTCCCTTGAGTCCAAACAACGGATTGAATAGAGAAAATTAAGATTGAGTTTTGGTCGCCTGGAGACTGTGCTTCTGACAGACTGTTTTTCTTCCCGACAAAAAGAACCCAAATATCGATGGTCATGTGACATGAAGCAAAATTGGTTCCATAATTACATTTGTACCAGGAAATACGGAATCATTGTCAACGAAAGAACTCATTTCTGGAAGTACCATGCAACATTTCCGAGCTCTATTTGTGCCCTGGACGGCTCCTTGCTCGATCCGAAAATGTTAGTACGTTGAAATGTGTTTAGAAAATTGTTTCTGGAGTCCAAACAATGGCTTGAATGGAGAAAGTTAAGCTTGAGTTTTCGTCGCCTGGAGACTGTGCTTCTGACCGACTGTTTTTTTTCCCGACAAAAAGAACCCAAATATCGATGGTCATGTGACATGAAGCAAAATTGGTTCCATAATTACATTTGTACCAGGAAATACGGAACCATTGTCAACGAAAGAACTCGTTCTTGGAAGTACCATGCAACATTTCCGAGCTCTATTTGGGCCCTGGACGGCTCCTTCATCGATCCGAAAATGTTAGTACGCTGAAATGTGTTTAGAAAATTGTTCCTGGAGTCCAAACAATGGCTTGAATGGAGAAAGTTAAGCTTGAGTTTTCGTCGCCTGGAGACTGTGCTTCTCACAGACTGTTTTACTTCCCGACAAAAAGACCCCAAATATCGATGGTCATCTGACATGAAGCAAAATTGGTTTCATAATTACATTTGTACCAGGAAATACGGAACCTTTGTCAACCAAAGAACTCATTCCTGGAAGTACCATGCAAAATTTCCGAGCTCTATTTGGGCCGTGGTCGGCACCTTCATCGATCCGAAAATGTTAGTACCTTGAAATGTGTTTAGAAAATTGTCCCTGGAGTTCAAACAATGGCTTGAATGGAGAAAGTTAAGCCTGGGTTTTGGTCGCCTGGAGACTGGGCTTCTCACACACTGTATTTCTGCCCGACAAAATGAACCCAAATATCGATGGTCATGTGACATGAAGCAAAATTGGTTCCATAATTACATTTGTACCAGGAAATACGGAATCATTGTCAACGAAAGAACTCATTTCTGGAGGTATCATGCAACATTTCCGAGCTCTATTTGTGCCCTGGACGGCTCCTTCCTCGATCCGAAAATGTTAGGACGTTGAAATGTGTTTAGAAAATTGTTCCTGGAGTCCAAACAATGGATTGAATGGAGAAAGTTAAGATTGAGTTTTGGTCGCCTGGAGACTGTGCTTGTGACAGACTGTTTTTCTTCCCGACAAAAAGAACCCAAATATCGATGGTCATGTGACATGAAGCAAAATTGGTTCCATAATTACATTTGTACCAGGAAATACGGAATCATTGTCAACGAAAGAACTCATTGCTGGAAGTACCATGCAACATTTCCGAGCTCCCATTGGGCCCTGTACGGCTCCTTCATCGATCCGAAAATGTTAGTACCTTGAAATGTTTTAGAAAATTGTCCCTGGACTCCAAACAACGGATTGAATAGAGAAAGTTAAGATTGAGTGTTGGTCGCCTGGAGACTGTGCTTCTGACAGACTGTTTTTCTTCCCGACAAAAAGACCCCAAATATCGATGGTCATGTGACATGAAGCAAAATTGGTTCCATAATTACATTTGTACCAGGAAATACGGAATCATTGTCAACGAAAGAACACATTGCTGGAAGTACCATGCAACATTTCCGAGCTCTATTTTGGCCCTGGACGGCTCCTTCCTCGATCCAAAAATGTTGGGACGTTGAAATGTGTTTAGAAAATTGTTCCTGGAGTCCAAACAATGGATTGAATGGAGAAAGTTAAGATTGAGTTTTGGTCGCCTGGAGACTGTGCTTGTGACAGACTGTTTTTCTTCCCGACAAAAAGAACCCAAATATCGATGGTTATGTGACATGAAGCAAAATTGGTTCCATAATTACATTTGTACCAGGAAATACGGAATCATTGGCAACGAAAGAACTCATTGCTGGAAGTACCATGCAACATTTCTGAGCTCTCTTTGGGCCCTGGACGGCTCCTTCATCGATCCGAAAATGTTAGTACCTTGAAATGTTTTAGAAAATTGTCCCTGGAGTCCAAACAACGGATTGAATAGAGAAAGTTAAGATTGTGTTTTGGTCGCCTGGAGACTGTGCTTCTGACAGACTGTTTTTCTTCCCGACAAAAAGACCCCAAATATCGATGGTCATGTGACATGAAGCAAAATTGGTTCCATAATTACATTTGTACCAGGAAATACGGAATCATTGTCAACGAAAGAACTCATTCCTGGAAGTACCATGCAACATTTCCGAGCTCTATTTTGGCCCTGGACGGCTCTTTCATCGATCCAAAAATGTTAGGACGTTGAAATGTGTTTAGAAAATTGTTCCTGGAGTCCAAACAATGGATTGAGTGGAGAAAGTTAAGATTGAGTTTTGGTCGCCTGGAGACTGTGCTTGTGACAGACTGTTTTTCTTCCCGACAAAAAGAACCCAAATATCGATGGTCATGTGACATGAAGCAAAATTGGTTCCATAATTACATTTGTACCAGGAAATACGGAATCATTGTCAACGAAAGACCTCATTGCTGAAAGTACCATGCAACATTTCCGAGCTCTGTTTGGGCCCTGAACGGCTCCTTCATCGATCCGAAAATGTTAGTACCTTGAAATGTTTTAGAAAATTGTCCCTGGAGTCCAAACAACGGATTGAATAGAGAAAGTTAAGATTGAGTTTTGGTCGCCTGGAGACTGTGCTTCTGACAGACTGTTTTTCTTCCCGACAAAAAGACCCCAAATATCGATGGTCATGTGACATGAAGCAAAATTTGTTCCATAATTACATTTGGACCAGGAAATACGGAACCATTGTCAACGAAAGAACTCATTGCTGGAAGTACCATGCAACATTTGCGAGCTCTATTTTGGCCCTGGACGGCTCTTTCATCGATCCGAAAATGTTAGTACGTTGAAATGTGTTTAGAAAATTGTTCCTGGAGTCCAAACAATGGCTTGAATGGAGAAAGTTAAGCTTGAGTTTTCGTCGCCTGGAGAGTGTGCTTCTCACAGACTGTTTTACTTCCCGACAAAAAGAACCCAAATATCGATGGTCATCTGACATGAAGCAAAATTGGTTTCATAATTACATTTGTACCAGGAAATACGGAACCATTGTCAACCAAAGAACTCATTCCTGGAAGTACCATGCAACATTTCCGAGCTCTATTTTGGCCCTGGACGGCTCTTTCATCGATCCGAAAATGTTAGTACGTTGAAATGTGTTTAGAAAATTGTTCCTGGAGTCCAAACAATGGCTTGAATGGAGAAAGTTAAGCTTGAGTTTTCGTCGCCTGGAGAGTGTGCTTCTCACAGACTGTTTTACTTCCCGACAAAAAGACCCCAAATATCGATGGTCATCTGACATGAAGCAAAATTGGTTTCATAATTACATTTGTACCAGGAAATACGGAACCTTTGTCAACCAAAGAACTCATTCCTGGAAGTACCATGCAAAATTTCCGTGCTCTATTTGTGCCGTGGTCGGCTCCTTCATCGATCCGAAAATGTTAGTACCTTGAAATGTGTTTAGAAAATTGTCCCTGGAGTTCAAACAATGGCTTGAATGGAGAAAGTTAAGCCTGGGTTTTGGTCGCCTGGAGACTGGACTTCTCACACACTGTATTTCTGCCCGACAAAATGAACCCAAATATCGATGATCATGTGACATGAAGCAAAATTGGTTCCATAGTTGCATTTGTACTAAGAAATACGGGATCATTGTCAACGAAAGAACTCATTTCTGGAGGTATCATGCAACATTTCCGAGCTCTATTTGTGCCCTGGACGGCTCCTTCCTCGATCCGAAAATGTTAGGACGTTGAAATGTGTTTAGAAAATTGTTCCTGGAGTCCAAACAATGGATTGAATGGAGAAAGTTAAGATTGAGTTTTGGTCGCCTGGAGACTGTGCTTGTGACAGACTGTTTTTCTTCCCGACAAAAAGACCCAAATATCGATGGTCATGTGACATGAAGCAAAATTGGTTCCATAATTACATTTGTACCAGGAAATACGGAGTCATTGTCAACGAAAGAACTCATTGCTGGAAGTAGCATGCAACATTTCCGAGCTCTATTTGGGCCCTGAACAGCTCCTTCATCGATCCGAAAATGTCAGTACGTTGAAATATGTTTAGAAAATTGTCCCTGAAGTCCAAACAATGGCTTGAATTGAGCAAGTTAAGCTTGGGTTT
This sequence comes from Hanleya hanleyi, assembly GCA_036873755.1. Taxonomy (NCBI): domain Eukaryota; kingdom Metazoa; phylum Mollusca; class Polyplacophora; order Lepidopleurida; family Hanleyidae; genus Hanleya; species Hanleya hanleyi. The sequence continues at coordinate 15,036 of JAVTVY010003674.1, read as the reverse complement.
TGGTGGCCTGGAGACTTTGCTTCTCACAGACTGTTTTTCTTCCCGACAAAAAGACCCCAAATATAGATGGTCATGTGACATGAAGCAAAATTGGTTCCATAATTACATTTGTACCAAGAAATACGGAGTCATTGTCAACGAAAGAACTCATTCCTGGAAGTAGCATGCAACATTTCCGAGCTCTATTTGGGCCCTGAACGGCTCCTTCATCGATCCGAAAATGTCAGTACGTTGAAATGTGTTTAGAAAATTGTCCCTGGAGTCCAAACAATGGCTTGAATTGAGAAAGTTAAGCTTGGATTTTGGTGGCCTGGAGACTGTGCTTCTTACCGACTGTTTTTGTTCCCGACAAAAAGAACCCAAATATCGATGGTCATGTGACATGAAGCAAAATTGGTTCCATAATTACATTTGTACCAGGAAATACGGAATCATTGTCAACGAAAGACCTCATTGCTGGAAGTACCATGCAACATTTTCGAGCTCTGTTTGGGCCCTGCACGGCTCCTTCATCGATCCGAAAATGTTAGTACCTTGAAATGTTTTAGAAAATTGTCCCTGGAGTCCAAACAACGGATTGAATAGAGAAAGTTAAGATTGAGTTTTGGTCGCCTGGAGACTGTGCTTCTGACAGACTGTTTTTCTTCCCGACAAAAAGAACCCAAATATCGATGGTCATGTGACATGAAGCAAAATTGGTTCCATAATTACATTTGTACCAGGAAATACGGAATCATTGTCAACGAAAGAACTCATTCCTGGAAGTACCATGCAACATTTCCGAGCTCTATTTTGGCCCTGGACGGCTCTTTCATCGATCCGAAAATGTTAGTACGTTGAAATGTGTTTAGAAAATTGTTCCTGGAGTCCAAACAATGGATTGAGTGGAGAAAGTTAAGATTGAGTTTTGGTCGCCTGGAGACTGTGCTTCTGACAGACTGTTTTTCTTCCTGACAAAAAGACCCCAAATATCGATGGTCATGTGACATGAAGCATAATTGGTTCCATAATTACATTTGTACCAGGAAATACGGAATCATTGTCAACGAAAGAACTCATTGCTGGAAGTACCATGCAACATTTCCGAGCTCTCTTTGGGCCCTGGACGGCTCCTTCATCGATCCGAAAATGTTAGTACCTTGAAATGTTTTAGAAAATTGTCCCTGGAGTCCAAACAACGGATTGAATAGAGAAAGTTAAGATTGAGTTTTGGTCGCCTGGAGACTGTGCTTCTGACAGACTGTTTTTCTTCCCGACAAAAAGACCCCAAATATCGATGGTCATCTGACATGAAGCAAAATTGGTTTCATAATTACATTTGTACCAGGAAATACGGAACCTTTGTCAACCAAAGAACTCATTCCTGGAAGTACCATGCAAAATTTCCGAGCTCTATTTGGGCCGTGGTCGGCTCCTTCATCGATCCGAAAATGTTAGTACCTTGAAATGTGTTTAGAAAATTGTCCCTGGAGTTCAAACAATGGCTTGAATGGAGAAAGTTAAGCCTGGGTTTTGGTCGCCTGGAGACTGGGCTTCTCACACACTGTATTTCTGCCCGACAAAATGAACCCAAATATCGATGATCATGTGACATGAAGCAAAATTGGTTCCATAGTTGCATTTGTACTAGGAAATACGGAATCATTGTCAACGAAAGAACTCGTTCTTGGAAGTACCATGCAACATTTTCGAGCTCTATTTGGGCCCTGGACGGCTCCTTCATCGATCCGAAAATGTTAGTACGCTGAAATGTGTTTACAACATTGTCCCTGGAGTCCAAACAATGGCTTGAATGGGGACAGTTAAGCTTGACTTTTGGTCGCCTGGAGACTGTGCTTCTGACAGACTGTTTTTCTTCCCGACAAAAAGACCCCAAATATCGATGGTCATGTGACATGAAGCAAAATTTGTTCCATAATTACATTTGGACCAGGAAATACGGAACCATTGTCAACGAAAGAACTCATTGCTGGAAGTACCATGCAACATTTGCGAGCTCTATTTTGGCCCTGGACGGCTCTTTCATCGATCCGAAAATGTTAGTACGTTGAAATTTGTTTAGAAAATTGTTCCTGGAGTCCAAACAATGGCTTGAATGGAGAAAGTTAAGCTTGAGTTTTCGTCGCCTGGAGACTGTGCTTCTGACAGACTGTTTTACTTCCCGACAAAAAGACCCCAAATATCGATGGTCATGTGACATGAAGCAAAATTGGTTCCATAATTACATTTGTACCAGGAAATACGGAGTCATTGTCAACGAAAGAACTCATTCCTGGAAGTAGCATGCAACATTTCCGAGCTCTATTTGGGCCCTCAACGGCTCCTTCATCGATCCGAAAATGTCAGTACGTTGAAATGTGTTTAGAAAATTATCCCCGGAGTCCAAACAATGGCTTGAATTGAGAAAGTTAAGCTTGGGTTTTGGTGATCTGGAGACTGTGCTTCTCACAGACTGTTTTTCTTCCCGACAACAAGACCCCAAATATCGATGGTCATCTGACATGAAGCAAAATTGGTTCCATAATTACATTTGTACCAGGAAATACGGAATCATTGTCAACGAAAGAACTCATTCCTGGAAGTACCATGCAACATTTCCGAGCTCTGTTTTGGCCCTGGACGGCTCTTTCATCGATCCGAAAATGTTAGTACGCTGAAATGTGTTTAGAAAATTGTCCCTGGAGTTCAAACAATGGCTTGAATGGAGAAAGTTAAGCCTGGGTTTCGGTCGCCTGGAGACTGGGCTTCTCACAGACTGTATTTCTGCCCGACAAAATGAACCCAAATATCGATGATCATGTGACATGAAGCAAAATTGGTTCCATAGTTGCATTTGTACTAGGAAATACGGGATCATTGTCAACGAAAGAACTCGTTCTTGGAAGTACCATGCAACATTTTCTAGCTCTATTTGGGCCCTGGACGGCTCCTTCATCGATCCGAAAATGTTAGTACGCTGAAATGTGTTTACAAAATTGTCCCTGGAGTCCAAACAATGGCTTGAATGGAGAAGGTTAAGCTTGACTTTTGGTCGCCTGGAGACTGTGCTTCTGACAGACTGTTGTTTTCCCCGACAAAAAGAACCCAAATATCGATGGTCATGTGACATGAAGCAAAATTGGTTCCATAATTACATTTGTACCAGGAAAATACGGAATCATTGTCAACGAAAGAACTCATTTCTGGAGGTATCATGCAACATTTCCGAGCTCTATTTGTGCCCTGGACGGCTCCTTCCTCGATCCAAAAATGTTAGGACGTTGAAATGTGTTTAGAAAATTGTTCCTGGAGTCCAAACAATGGATTGAATGGAGAAAGTTAAGATTGAGTTTTGGTCGCCTGGAGACTGTGCTTGTGACAGACTGTTTTTCTTCCCGACAAAAAGAACCCAAATATCGATGGTCATGTGACATGAAGCAAAATTGGTTCCATAATTACATTTGTACCAGGAAATACGGAATCATTGTCAACGAAAGAACTCATTGCTGGAAGTACCATGCAACATTTCCGAGCTCCCATTGGGCCCTGGACGGCTCCTTCCTCGATCCAAAAATGTTAGGACGTTGAAATGTTTTAGAAAATTGTCCCTGGAGTCCAAACAACGGATTGAATAGAGAAAGTTAAGATTGAGTGTTGGTCGCCTGGAGACTGTGCTTCTGACAGACTGTTTTTCTTCCCGACAAAAAGACCCCAAATATCGATGGTTATGTGACATGAAGCAAAATTGGTTCCATAATTACATTTGTACCAGGAAATACGGAATCATTGTCAACGAAAGAACACATTGCTGGAAGTACCATGCAACATTTCCGAGCTCTATTTTGGCCCTGGACGGCTCCTTCATCGATCCGAAAATGTTAGTACCTTGAAATGTTTTAGAAAATTGTCCCTGGAGTCCAAACACCGGATTGAATAGAGAAAGTTAAGATTGAGTTTTGGTCGCCTGGAGACTGTGCTTCTGACAGACTGTTTTTCTTCCCGACAAAAAGAACCCAAATATCGATGGTCATGTGACATGAAGCAAAATTGGTTCCATAATTACATTTGTACCAGGAAATACGGAATCATTGTCAACGAAAGAACTCATTCCTGGAAGTACCATGCTACATTTCCGAGCTCTATTTTGGCCCTGGACGGCTCTTTCATCGATCTGAAAATGTTAGTACTTTGAAATGTGTTTAGAAAATTGTTCCTGGAGTCCAAACAATGGATTGAATGGAGAAAGTTAAGATTGAGTTTTGGTCGCCTGGAGACTGTGCTTGTGACAGACTGTTTTTCTTCCCGACAAAAAGAACCCAAATATCGATGGTTATGTGACATGAAGCAAAATTGGTTCCATAATTACATTTGTACCAGGAAATACGGAATCATTGTCAACGAAAGAACTCATTCCTTGAAGTACCATGCAACATTTCTGAGCTCTATTTGGGCCCTGGACGGCTCCTTCATCGATCCGAAAATGTTAGTACATTGAAATGTGTTTAGAAAATTGTCCCTGGAGTCCAAAGAATGGCTTGAATGGAGAAAGTTAAGCTTGAGTTTTGGTCGCCTGGAGACTGTACTTCTTACAGACTGTTTTTCTTCCCGACAAAAAGACCCCAAATATCGATGGTCATGTGACATGAAGCAAAATTGGTTCCATAATTACAATTGTACCAGGAAATACGAAATCATTGTCAACGAAAGAACTCATTTCTGGAGGTATCATGCAACATTTCCGAGCTCTCTTTGGGCCCTGGACGGCTCCTTCATCGATCCGAAAATGTTAGTACCTTGAAATGTTTTAGAAAATTGTCCCTGGAGTCCAAACAACGGATTGAATAGAGAAAGTTAAGATTGAGTTTTGGTCGCCTGGAGACTGTGCTTCTGACAGACTGTTTTTCTTCCTGACAAAAAGACCCAAATATCGATGGTCATGTGACATGAAGCAAAATTGGTTCCATAATTACATTTGTACCAGGAAATACGGAATCATTGTCAACGAAAGAACTCATTGCTGGAAGTACCATGCAACATTTCCGAGCTCTATTTTGGCCCTGGACGGCTCCTTCCTCGATCCAAAAATGTTAGGACGTTGAAATGTGTTTAGAAAATTGTTCCTGGAGTCCAAACAATGGATTGAATGGAGAAAGTTAAGACTGAGTTTTGGTCGCCTGGAGACTGTGCTTGTAACAGACTGTTTTTCTTCCCGACAAAAAGAACCCAAATATCGATGGTTATGTGACATGAAGCAAAATTGGTTCCATAATTACATTTGTACCAGGAAATACGGAATCATTGGCAACGAAAGAACTCATTGCTGGAAGTACCATGCAACATTTCTGAGCTCTCTTTGGGCCCTGGACGGCTCCTTCATCGATCCGAAAATGTTAGTACCTTGAAATGTTTTAGAAAATTGTCCCTGGAGTCCAAACAACGGATTGAATAGAGAAAGTTAAGATTGAGTTTTGGTCGCCTGGAGACTGTGCTTCTGACAGACTGTTTTTCTTCCCGACAAAAAGACCCCAAATATCGATGGTCATGTGACATGAAGCAAAATTTGTTCCATAATTACATTTGGACCAGGAAATACGGAACCATTGTCAACGAAAGAACTCATTGCTGGAAGTACCATGCAACATTTGCGAGCTCTATTTTGGCCCTGGACGGCTCTTTCATCGATCCGAAAATGTTAGTACGTTGAAATGTGTTTAGAAAATTGTTCCTGGAGTCCAAACAATGGCTTGAATGGAGAAAGTTAAGCTTGAGTTTTCGTCGCCTGGAGAGTGTGCTTCTCACAGACTGTTTTACTTCCCGACAAAAAGACCCCAAATATCGATGGTCATCTGACATGAAGCAAAATTGGTTTCATAATTACATTTGTACCAGGAAATACGGAACCTTTGTCAACCAAAGAACTCATTCCTGGAAGTACCATGCAAAATTTTCGTGCTCTATTTGGGCCGTGGTCGGCTCCTTCATCGATCTGAAAATGTTAGTACCTTGAAATGTGTTTAGAAAATTGTCCCTGGAGTTCAAACAATGGCTTGAATGGAGAAAGTTAAGCCTGGGTTTGGTCGCCTGGAGACTGGGCTTCTCACACACTGTATTTCTGCCCGACAAAATGAACCCAAATATCGATGATCATGTGACATGAAGCAAAATTGGTTCCATAGTTGCATTTGTACTAGGAAATACGGGATCATTGTCAACGAAAGAACTCGTTCTTGGAAGTACCATGCAACATTTTCGAGCTCTATTTGGGCCCTGGACGGCTCCTTCATCGATCCGAAAATGTTAGTACGCTGAAATGTGTTTACAAAATTGTCCCTGGAGTCCAAACAATGGCTTGAATGGAGAAAGTTAAGCTTGACTTTTGGTCGCCTGGAGACTGTGCTTCTGACAGACTGTTTTTTTCCCGACAAAAAGAACCCAAATATCGATGGTCATGTGACATGAAGCAAAATTGGTTCCATAATTACATTTGTACCAGGAAATACGGAATCATTGTCAACGAAAGAACTCATTTCTGGAGGTATCATGCAACATTTCCGAGCTCTCTTTGTGCCCTGGACGGCTCCTTCCTCGATCCGAAAATGTTAGGACGTTGAAATGTGTTTAGAAAATTGTTCCTGGAGTCCAAACAATGGATTGAATGGAGAAAGTTAAGATTGAGTTTTGGTCGCCTGGAGACTGTGCTTGTGACAGACTGTTTTTCTTCCCGACAAAAAGAACCCAAATATCGATGGTCATCTGACATGAAGCAAAATTGGTTCCATAATTACATTTGTACCAGGAAATACGGAATCATTGTCAACGAAAGAACTCATTGCTGGAAGTACCATGCAACATTTCCGAGCTCTCTTTGGGCCCTGGACGGCTCCTTCATCGATCCGAAAATGTTAGTACCTTGAAATGTTTTAGAAAATTGTCCCTGGAGTCCAAACAACGGATTGAATAGAGAAAGTTAAGATTGAGTTTTGGTCGCCTGGAGACTGTGCTTCTGACAGACTGTTTTTCTTCCCGACAAAAAGACCCCAAATATCGATGGTCATGTGACATGAAGCAAAATTGGTTCCATAATTACAATTGTACCAGGAAATACGAAATCATTGTCAACGAAAGAACTCATTTCTGGAGGTACCATGCAACATTTTCGAGCTCTATTTGGGCACTGGACGGCTCCATCCTCGCCCCGAAAATGTTAGTACGTTAAAATGTGATTAGAAAATTGTCCCTGGAGGCCAAACAATGGCTTGAATGGAGAAAGTTAAGCTTGAGTTTTGGTCGACTGGAGACCGTGCTTCTGACAGACTGTTTTTCTTCCCGACAAAAAGACCCCAAATATCGATGGTCATGTGACATGAAGCAAAATTGGTTCCATAATTACATTTGTACCAGGAAATACGGAATCATTGTCAACGAAAGAACTCATTCCTGGAAGTACCATGCAACATTTCCGAGCTCTTTTTTGGCCCTGGACGGCTCCTTCCTCGATCCAAAAATGTTAGGACGTTGAAATGTGTTTAGAAAATTGTTCCTGGAGTCCAAACAATGGATTGAATGGAGAAAGTTAAGATTGAGTTTTGGTCGCCTGGAGACTGTGCTTGTGACAGGCTGTTTTTCTTCCCGACAAAAAGAACCCAAATATCGATGGTCATGTGACATGAAGCAAAATTGGTTCCATAATTACATTTGTACCAGGAAATACGGAATCATTGGCAACGAAAGAACTCATTGCTGGAAGTACCATGCAACATTTCTGAGCTCTCTTTGGGCCCTGGACGGCTCCTTCATCGATCCGAATATGTTAGTACCTTGAAATGTTTTAGAAAATTGTCCCTGGAGTCCAAACAACGGATTGAATAGAGAAAGTTAAGATTGAGTTTTGGTCGCCTGGAGACTGTGCTTCTGACAGACTGTTTTTCTTCCCGACAAAAAGACCCCAAATATCGATGGTCATGTGACATGAAGCAAAATTGGTTCCATAATTACAATTGTACCAGGAAATACGGAATCGTTGTCAACGAAAGAACTCATTCCTGGAAGTACCATGCAACATTTTCGAGCTCTATTTGGGCACTGGACGGCTCCTTCATCCATCCGAAAATGTTAGTACGTTGAAATGTGTTTAGAAAATTGTCCCTGGAGTCCAAATAATGGCTTGAATGTAGAAAGTTAAGCGTGAGTTTTGGTCGCCTGGAGACTGTGCTTCTCACAGACTGTTTTTCTTCCCCACAAAAAGACCCCAAATATCGATGGTCATGTGACATGAAGCAAAATTGGTTCCATAATTACATTTGTACCAGGAAATACGGAATCATTGTCAACGAAAGAACTCATTGCTGGAAGTACCATGCAACATTTCCGAGCTCTATTTTGGCCCTGGACGGCTCCTTCCTCGATCCAAAAATGTTAGGACGTTGAAATGTGTTTAGAAAATTGTTGCTGGAGTCCAAACAATGGATTGAATGGAGAAAGTTAAGACTGAGTTTTGGTCGCCTGGAGACTGTGCTTGTAACAGACTGTTTTTCTTCCCGACAAAAAGAACCCAAATATCGATGGTCATGTGACATGAAGCAAAATTGGTTCCATAATTACATTTGTACCAGGAAATACGGAATCATTGTCAACGAAAGACCTCATTGCTGGAAGTACCATGCAACATTTCCGAGCTCTGTTTGGGCCCTGGACGCCTCCTTCATCGATCCGAAAATGTTAGTACCTTGAAATGTTTTAGAAAATTGTACCTGGAGTCCAAACAACGGATTGAATAGTGAAAGTTAAGATTGAGTTTTGGTCGCCTGCAGCCTGTGCTTCTGACAGACTGTTTTTCTTCCCGACAAAAAGACCCCAAATATCGATGGTCATGTGACATGAAGCAAAATTGGTTCCATAATTACATTTGTACCAGGAAATACGGAATCATTGTCAACGAAAGAACTCATTCCTGGAAGTACCATGCAACATTTCCGAGCTCTATTTTGGCCCTGGACGGCTCCTTCCTCGATCCAAAAATGTTAGGACGTTGAAATGTGTTTAGAAAATTGTTCCTGGAGTCCAAACAATGGATTGAATGGAGAAAGTTAAGATTGAGTTTTGGTCGCCTGGAGACTGTGCTTGTGACAGACTGTTTTTCTTCCCGACAAAAAGAACCCAAATATCGATGGTCATGTGACATGAAGCAACATTGGTTCCATAATTACATTTGTACCAGGAAATACGGAATCATTGTCAACGAAAGAACTCATTGCTGGAAGTACCATGCAACATTTCCGAGCTCTCTTTGGGCCCTGGACGGCTCCTTCATCGATCCGAAAATGTTAGTACGTTGAAATGTGTTTAGAAAATTGTTCCTGGAGTCCAAACAATGGCTTGAATGGAGAAAGTTAAGATTGAGTTTTGGTCGCCTGGAGACTGTGCTTGTGACAGACTGTTTTTCTTCCCGACAAAAAGAACCCAAATATCGATGGTCATGTGACATGAAGCAAAATTGGTTCCATAATTACATTTGTACGAGGAAATACGGAATCATTGTCAACGAAAGAACTCATTCCTGGAAGTACCATGCAACATTTCCGAGCTCTATTTGGGCCCTGGACGGCTCCTTCATCGATCTGAAAATGTTAGTACAGTGAAATGTGTTTAGAAAATTGTCCCTGGAGTCCAAACAATGGTTTGAATGGAGAAAGTTAAGCTTGAGTTTTGGTCGCCTGGAGACTGTGCTTCTGGCAGTCTGTTTTTCTTCCCGACAAAAAGACCCCAAATATCGATGGTCATGTGACATGAAGCAAAATTTATTCCATAATTACAATTGTACCAGGAAATACGGAATCGTTGTCAACGAAAGAACTCATTCCTGGAAGTACCATGCAACATTTTCGAGCTCTATTTGGGCACTGGACGGCTAGTTCATCGCCCCAAAAATGTTAGTACGTTAAAATGTGATTAGAAAATTGTCCCTGGAGGCCAAAGAATGGCTTGAATGGAGAAAGTTAAGCTTGAGTTTTGGTCGCCTGGAGACTGTGCTTCTGGCAGTCTGTTTTTCTTCCCGATAAAAAGACCCCAAATATCGATGGTCATGTGACATGAAGCAAAATTGGTTCCATAATTACATTTGTACGAGGAAATGCGGAATCATTGTGAACGAAAGAACTCATTCCTGGAACTACCATGCAACATTTCCACGCTCTATTTGGGCCCTGGACGGCTCCTTCATCGATCTGAAAATGTTAGTACAGTGAAATGTGTTTAGAAAATTGTCCCTGGAGTCCAAACACTGGTTTGAATGGAGAAAGTTAAGCTTGAGTTTTGGTCGCCTGGAGACTGTGCTTCTGGCAGTCTGTTTTTCTTCCCGACAAAAAGACCCCAAATATCGATGGTCATGTGACATGAAGCAAAATTGGTTCCATAATTACATTTGTACCAGGAAATACGGAATCATTGTCAACGAAAGACCTCATTGCTGGAAGTACCATGCAACATTTCCGAGCTCTATTTTGGCCCCGGACGGCTCTTTCATCGATCCGAAAATGTTAGTACGTTGAAATGTGTTTAGAAAATTGTCCCTGGAGTCCAAACAATGGCTTGAATGGAGAAAGTTAAGCCTGGGTTTTAGTCGCCTAGAGACTGGGCTTCTCACAGACTGTATTTCTGTCCGACAAAATGAACCCAAATATCGATGATCATGTGACATGAAGCAAAATTGGTTCCATAGTTGCATTTGTACTAGGAAATACGGGATCATTGTCAACGAAAGAACTCGTTCTTGGAAGTACCATGCAACATTTTCGCGCTCTATTTGGGCCCTGGACGGCTCCTTCATCGATCCGAAAATGTTAGTACGCTGAAATGTGTTTACAAAATTGTCCCTGGAGTCCAAACAATGGCTTGAATGGAGAAGGTTAAGCTTGACTTTTGGTCGCCTGGAGACTGTGCTTCTGACAGACTGTTTTTTTCCCCGACAAAAAGAACCCAAATATCGATGGTCATGTGACATGAAGCAAAATTGGTTCCATAATTACATTTGTGCCAGGAAAATACGGAATCATTGTCAACGAAAGAACTCATTTCTGGAGGTATCATGCAACATTTCCGAGCTCTATTTGTGCCCTGGACGGCTCCTTCCTCGATCCGAAAATGTTAGGACGTTGAAATGTGTTTAGAAAATTGTTCCTGGAGTCCAAACAATGGATTGAATGGAGAAAGTTAAGATTGAGTTTTTGTCGCCTGGAGACTGTGCTTGTGACAGACTGTTTTTCTTCCCGACAAAAAGAACCCAAATATCGATGGTCATGTGACATGAAGCAAAATTGGTTCCATAATTACATTTGTACCAAGAAATACGGAATCATTGTCAACGAAAGAACTCATTGCTGGAAGTACCATGCAACATTTCCGAGCTCTCTTTGGGCCCTGGACGGCTCCTTCATCGATCTGAAAATGTTAGTACCTTGAAATGTTTTAGAAAATTGTCCCTGGAGTCCAAACAACGGATTGAATAGAGAAAGTTAAGATTGAGTTTTGGTGGCCTGGAGACTGTGCTTCTGACAGACTGTTTTTCTTCCCGACAAAAAGACCACAAATATCGATGGTCATGTGACATGAAGCAAAATTGGTTCCATAATTACATTTGTACCAGGAAATACGGAGTCATTGTCAACGAAAGAACTCATTCCTGGAAGTACCATGCAACATTTCTGAGCTCTATTTTGGCCCTGGACGGCTCTTTCATCGATCCGAAAATGTTAGTACGTTGAAATGTGTTTAGAAAATTGTTCCTGGAGTCCAAACAATGGATTGAATGGAGAGGTTAAGATTGAGTTTTGATTAACTGGGAGACTGTGCTTTAATGACAGACTGTTTTTCTTCCTGACAAAGAACCCAAATATCGATGGTCATGTGACATGAAGCAAAATTGGTTCCATAATTACATTTGTACCAGGAAATACGGAATCATTGTCAACGAAAGAACTCATTGCTGGAAGTACCATGCAACATTTCCGAGCTCTCTTTGGGCCCTGGACGGCTCCTTCATCGATCCGAAAATGTTAGCACCTTGAAATGTTTTAGAAAATTGTCCCTGGAGTCAAACAACAGTTGGATGGAAGTTAAGGTTAAGATATATATAAACTGTTAAATAAGATATTTATTTACCACAAAAGATAAGATATGATGGATAAGTGACGATGAGTAAGATATGATTATATTTTGCTGTACCAGGAAATACGGAATCATTGTCAACGAAAGAACTCATTGCTGGAAGTACCATGCAACATTTCCGAGCTCTATTTTGGCCCTGGACGGCTCTTTCATCGATCCGAAAATGTTAGTACGTTGAAATGTGTTTAGAAAATTGTTCCTGGAGTCCAAACAATGGCTTGAATGGAGAAAGTTAAGCCTGGGTTTTGGTCGCCTGGAGACTGGGCTTCTCACACACTGTATTTCTGCCCGACAAAATGAACCCAAATATCGATGATCATGTGACATGAAGCAAAATTGGTTCCATAGTTGCATTTGTACTAGGAAATACGGGATCATTGTCAACGAAAGAACTCGTTCTTGGAAGTACCATGCAACATTTTCGCGCTCTATTTGGGCCCTGGACGGCTCCTTCATCGATCCGAAAATGTTAGTACGCTGAAATGTGTTTACAAAATTGTCCCTGGAGTCCAAACAATGGCTTGAATGGAGAAGGTTAAGCTTGACTTTTGGTCGCCTGGAGACTGTGCTTCTGACAGACTGTTTTTTTCCCCGACAAAAAGAACCCAAATATCGATGGTCATGTGACATGAAGCAAAATTGGTTCCATAATTACATTTGTACCAGGAAAATACGGAATCATTGTCAACGAAAGAACTCATTTCTGGAGGTATCATGCAACATTTCCGAGCTCTATTTGTGCCCTGGACGGCTCCTTCCTCGATCCGAAAATGTTAGGACGTTGAAATGTGTTTAGAAAATTGTTCCTGGAGTCCAAACAATGGATTGAATGGAGAAAGTTAAGATTGAGTTTTTGTCGCCTGGAGACTGTGCTTGTGACAGACTGTTTTTCTTCCCGACAAAAAGAACCCAAATATCGATGGTCATGTGACATGAAGCAAAATTGGTTCCATAATTACATTTGTACCAAGAAATACGGAATCATTGTCAACGAAAGAACTCATTGCTGGAAGTACCATGCAACATTTCCGAGCTCTCTTTGGGCCCTGGACGGCTCCTTCATCGATCTGAAAATGTTAGTACCTTGAAATGTTTTAGAAAATTGTCCCTGGAGTCCAAACAACGGATTGAATAGAGAAAGTTAAGATTGAGTTTTGGTGGCCTGGAGACTGTGCTTCTGACAGACTGTTTTTCTTCCCGACAAAAAGACCACAAATATCGATGGTCATGTGACATGAAGCAAAATTGGTTCCATAATTACATTTGTACCAGGAAATACGGAATCATTGTCAACGAAAGAACTCATTCCTGGAAGTACCATGCAACATTTCTGAGCTCTATTTTGGCCCTGGACGGCTCTTTCATCGATCCGAAAATGTTAGTACGTTGAAATGTGTTTAGAAAATTGTTCCTGGAGTCCAAACAATAGATTGAGTGGAGAAAGTTAAGATTGAGTTTTGGTCGCCTGGAGACTGTGCTTGTGACAGACTGTTTTTCTTCCTGACAAAAAGAACCCAAATATCGATGGTCATGTGACATGAAGCAAAATTGGTTCCATAATTACATTTGTACCAGGAAATACGGAATCATTGTCAACGAAAGAACTCATTGCTGGAAGTACCATGCAACATTTCCGAGCTCTCTGAGGGCCTTGGACGACTCCTTCATCGATCCGAAAATGTTAGTACCTTGAAATGTTTTAGAAAATTGTCCCTGGAGTCCAAACAACGGATTGAATAGAGAAAGTTAAGATTGAGTTTTGGTCGCCTGGAGACTGTGCTTCTGACAGACTGTTTTTTTTCCCGACAAAAAGACCCCAAATATCGATGGTCATGTGACATGAAGCAAAATTGGTTCCATAATTACATTTGTACCAGGAAATACGGAGTCATTGTCAACGAAAGAACGAAGTAGCATGCAACATTTCCGAGCTCTATTTGGGCCCTGAACGGCTCCTTCATCGATCCGAAAATGTCAGTACGTTGAAATGTGTTTAGAAAATTGTCCCTGGCGTCCAAACAATGGCCTGTATGGAGAGAGTTAAGCTTGAGGTTTGGTCGCTTGGAAACTCTGCTTCTCACAGACTGCTTTTCTTCCCGACAAAAAGAACCCAATTATCGATGGTCGTGTGACATGAAGCAATATTGGTTCCATAATTACATTTGTACCAGGAAATACAGAGTCACTGTCTACGAAAGAACTCATTTCTGGAAGTAGCATGCAACATTTCCGAGCTCTATTTGGGCCCTGAACGGCTCCTTCATCGATCCGAAAATGTCAGGACGTTGAAATGTGTTTAGAAAATTGTCCCTGGAGTCCAAACAATGGCCTGAATGGAGAGAGTTAAGCTTGAGTTTTGGTCGCCTGGAGACTGTACTTCTCACAGACTGCTTTTCCTCCCGACAAAAAGACCCCAAATATCGATGGTCATGTGACATGAAGCAAAATTGGTTCCATAATTACATTTGTACCAGGAAATACGGAGTCATTGTCGTCGACGCAACTCATTTCTGAAGTGGCATGCAACATTTCCGAGCTGTATTTGGGACCTCAACGGCTACTTCATCGATCCGAAAATGTCAGAACGTTGAAATGTGTTTAGAAAATTGTCCCTGGCGTCCAAACAATGGCCTGTATGGAGAAAGTTAAGCTTGAGGTTTGGTCGCTTGGAGACTCTGCTTCTCCCAGACTGCTTTTCTTCCCGATAAAAAGAACCCAATTATCGATGGTCGTGTGACATGAAGCAATATTGGTTCCATAATTACATTTGTACCAGGAAATACGGAGTCATTGTCAACGAAAGAACTCATTCCTGGAAGTAGCATGCAACATTTCCGAGCTCTATTTGGGCCCTGAACGGCTACTTCATCGATCCGAAATGTCAGTACGTTGAAT
>JAVTVY010003673.1:0-37444 GCA_036873755.1 Hanleya hanleyi | reverse complement strand
CCCGTTATACGATATTATTCACAGGATCTCCATTTCTTTCTCCTGGAAATATTCTGCTGTATGGCTCAGAATCTTCTGTATCAACCATTACGGCCCATGTTAAACTGACTTTGAGGTTTCTGCTTTCTAATGTTTCTGCTTATATAAGTGACTCCAGCGCGCAGCAATATTTATCCAGTGTCAAATGCAGGAATATTTGATGTTAATATGTCTAACAAGCCTGAAACATCAATAATATTCCGTGAGTTTCATGTGTATCCATTGGGCCCAGTGTTTATTTGACCAATTATTGAACGAATTGCGAAGCAATATCCCTAATATGAGTTCATTAAATCTGACTGGTTGGCTGGCTGGCTGGCTGCTTGCTTGGTTGGCTGGTTGTCTGTCGTCAAAATTCCAGGATACAAGTTTCATGTTTTGTTAAAGTTTGAGCTCTATCCTGTATCTCACAAACTAAGCCTCGCCCAATCCCATATGCTGATATATTCAGATAGCATACCTGATGATTGACTGCGCCCATCCACTACACCCTTTGGGTATACCCCCCCCTCCCAAGAAAGGAGCCCCAGTTCTGTATCTTCGAATCTAAACCTCACCCTCCTACGAATGAAAAATCCCGAGCCTCATTAAGCACCAAAATCTGCATTGGACGATATGACACAGAACGTTGGACGATTCGTCTTAAACGGTTTGACTTGCGCGATCTGACTCTTCGATTTTGGCTACCGAACTTTGTGAATCACTAAAGGATACAGTTCTGCAGTGCAGATACACAAATAACTTACTGATATAATGCAACAGCGTTAATTTTAGCTCATTGTTTTAATCCTGTTTTTAATATGTTATTGTCATTTGTCATAATTTGTACACCAAAATCGTACAATAAACCTGATTGATTGATAATGACGGTGTAATTTAAATGACGGTAACTGGCTTTGTGAAAAAAACGGCCATTCTCGATCCCACCGCCGCAGAATCCCCGTGCACGTACATGGCCTAGTTTTCTCTTTTCAGACATGACAAGCTCGTGTGCTCGCAGGGAGCTCGGGTTTGAAAATACAACTTATATAAAACATGAAAGACGTAAAATATCATTTATCGACTGTATCAGCAAACATAAAAGTTCAGTTTGACAGTTTGACATCATCTATACTTTTGAACGAAGCACCCTCCATTTTGCCGCAATGTCAGTGCAAGGGGACGAAAACGAGGGCACAATCACGTGACTTTTCACCTGGGTGGAAACCTTCTCACCCAGGTGAAAACCTTCTCACCCAGGTGAAAACGTTTCCACCCAGGTGAGAACGTTTTCACCCGGGTGAGAAAGTTTTCACCCAGGTGAGAAGGTTTTCACCCAGGTGGAAACGTTTCCACCCAGGTGAAAACTAAAAAAATAAACCTAAAACAAAAAAATGAAACCTAACGCAAAAAAACGAAACCTAGAAGTAAAAAAAATAACTCAAAACTAAAAAGGTATAGCATGTCGTCTATGGGCCACCGTAAATAACAGAAGAGCTGAGAGCGACGATTACCGTTAGTAAACGGTAGCGCACGATCCTGCTGATAATGATGGTGAGGGAGCATATAGTAATTTATATATTAGAGTCAGTAAAGGCGATTAAAACCTTGTGCTGGCGAGAGAATTTATGTGTTAGCCAGCTTAAGCTGACAACGCTAACCGTGAGGAAGGGAACTTTCAAGGGATTATAAGAGGATTACAGGTGAACAAAGGCTGCGCGATACAGTGTGATGATCGCCACGTTCTTTGCTGGCTGTTAAAGGAGTACTTACCTTATTTTTGAGTGGGACTATATTTATCAACAATCGTATTCAAACCCTTATTATATAAAACTTATGTTGATAGAATGCGAAATAAAAGAAATATTGAATATTTTGTTGCTCGCCAAGGCGTGCACTGGGCGCCGCCATTGCACCATTGTGTGACGTTTTTAGATGAGCGGAAGTGGATGTATACTCATCTAAAAACGTCACAACGTCATGGAGATTTAAGGTTGATCGTGTTGGGCATGCCGATAATTCACACGAGAAGGAACCCAGTAAGTTCACGGATGTTCTAGTTGATTTCAGTAGTTCAAGTGTAATCATGAAAATGTTTACAAACTTAGAAGCATCGTCGTGCAACTCAAATCACTGAACAATTGCAGAGGACGCTCTTTTAGTTTATCGCTTAGCTTCAAATTTTACTCAAATTGAATCGAGCAAGTCTCAGTTGAAAAACTTGGGGAAGAAAATTCTTCAGTTGGAGGAGATAACCAACAATTTCCTTTTAGGAATTACCCCTGTGGGATTTGCCGCGCCAGTTTTTTCCTAGAATTAAAACTCGGACCCAGAGTAATTCAAATGTCCGTAGTTGAAAAGTCCCTGGATCAAGCGTTAGCCGTTACGTCGTCCTGAATACTGACGTCATCAGCCACGTCATCCAACAGGCAACATGGCGGCGCCCACGTCGACCTCAAAGCAGAAACATGGCTTCACAAATTGTAATAAAAATAATAGGTTATCGCCCTCATCGACAGTAAAATAGTTGGTTATATTTCTTTAAGAGTCTAACCGTTGTAATAGGAACCTATATAAAATACGGTAAGTACTCCTTTAAACGAGCGTGCTAAAAGTGACGATAGATTACTGAACCCAACGTGAGCAAAGGGACGTTAGTCTAGACAGCTCAGACAAGGCATATCAAAGCGAACGTGAGCAAAATCACGTCAAATGCACAAAATGTCCGTTTCTCACGTTGTCCTAGTTGTCCTACATATATCAACCACATCTGCCATGATGTCGATTCTGACCAGACAGTAATATTGTTTTTTCTGATACTTATAATACGTGATATATATACATAAACTGAAGGGAATACTCCCTAAGATTATTATTATTATAGTAAACATCCAACTTTATATGGTACAAATAATCACTGAAGATAAGGCTAGAGTGTTAACTACAACATGTAGCTATTGAATGCATATATATGGATTCCAGTTCAAATACCCACAAGAAAACTTATTGATGCAGATGCATCAATGCCGGCGGAAACCTTTGTAGCTTATAATCTGCGTATTACAAGCCGATTACGTGTGCAACTGGTGAATACAGGTCACGATGCACATTATGGTAAAAAAAACGTCGATTTGTTTGTTTTCCTTAAAGGTTTGACTAATGTAGTTCGCGCAAGAACCCATCTGGAAAGTGTGGGGTTAGCCGGAAGTTAAGTGCTTGCTGGCAAAATGTGCACATGAACCGCATGTCAAACTAGGACTTTGAAAGTAATGTTCTCCGGTTGACGTATTAAGTCACTTCATATAGCCTGATGTAAGAGATCGCGCTGTGGCATTATACGGGACCCATCATCAAGCCACTATTTCTTTATTGATGTGTGTCATTGTGAATTAAGCCTAGATCGACTTTCTCTACACATCAATCCGATCCGCGTGTTTTACTGTTTCAAGTTTTTAGTAACTCGCAGTTCAATCTCAAACATTTTGCTGCAGACGTACACATGGTACAGGTGAATAACTTGATCATGTATGGTCATCGATTTGGTCTCTCAGCCGTAATAAAATAGTACTAAAGGACATTTATTCGATGAATTCATTATAACAGAATTAATATTAATGTGTTAACTACGAACGGGTGATACAGTCCTGTCGTTTTACGATATGAAACTAGTTGGATCACTCCACGGCACGTCTGTGAAGTATGGCTCGAGAAAACACCTGTTACTCGTCCAATATCAAGATGGCCGCTCCCATGTTTACCGAATTCAGATATCCGGCGGCGCTGCGCCGCCGGAAATAAGCTATGTACATGTCAAGAACATGTGGGCAAACCTATACCAATGAAAAACATCAACCTTACCTCCTCAAAGAATTGCTTAATGATATGTTGGGGAAGTTGTCCTGGATTCTTCTCTTTCGGCTGTGGTGGAGCTGTATTGAAGATTTCTGGGTGAGGCTCGGCCATCTTGACAAGTGTATAAAAGTGTATAACAGGCAAATGTGATATTCTCTCTAATATATAGCAAATTCCTATACCGGTACCACCTGGATAAGTTTAGCTAACCTCAATTATATGGGGTTTTCGATTTGTCCAATCGGATTGTGTGATCTTGGCGAGTTGCGTGGCGAATTTGTCATATTCTTAATAACTCGGTCACCTTGGGTGAACTCGAGTTGACAATTCGAAAATGACCTAGGTGTTAAACGCTGTCTTGTCATGGTAAATCCTATCAATATCACACTCCTTCCACGTGAATTCAAAGTCGGCCTGTCAGCACAGACACTACCTGTGGATGACCTTTCACGTGTAATGTGAGCATATATTTCACGTTATGAACCAAATTAACGAGATATATGAAACAGTTTTATCAGTCGATCAGTGACCCCTGTAGCAACTGCTAATGACACAATTCTCGCAATTGATTAGTATTTGCTAAACATTAAACCGATATTCCAGAAACAAATTTCTGGAACTTCTGGAACTAAGCTCGAAGGCGGACATTATCTTTGTAATGGGCTCCTACACACCTCGCAAAACGATAGGGAATAGCCGCTAGGGGGAATTTGACAAGATGGCGGCCATAAGAATATACAGCTGTTAAAGGTCAACCCAAATGGAATATTTTTTTGTCTAAAAATCCTTAAAAATCATAGTTCATACTTCACTTTGTATGAAAAAAATATTGAAAAAATTCTAATCCGATCAGAAACACACGTAATATGAGAGCAAAGTGGGCTTTTTCACACTTTCACAGCTGGGTTGATGACGTCACGCAGGGCAATTGCCTGAGAAAAAATAGCGGATAACATGGAAAGCGAGCGCAGTCAGAGCTCCAATTTAGATGTCGATTCGAGCGGTATTAGCTCCTTAAATGCAAATAACAGTTGTTTGAAGACCAACGACGGAATTCAGCCCTATCAATTTGAACCGTACGGCTCCGACTCTGACAGTGACAACCATTCTGACAACGTGGAACTCGACGACGACAGGATTCGGAGAGGTCGTTTGTTGAATACAGATTGGTTTGCAACTTGACTGGAAACTTTACTATTGTCATCTATAAGACGAAATGTCCATATATTTCAAACTGTATTGAATGTAGAACGATTCTGTGATGTAAAGAACGAGCACGTTTGTGTTGTTGTTGTTACTGGCCGAGACGGCCTTTTCGAAGGGATAAACTCCGGGATTCGAAGAATGGACAGTAAACTGTTGATAACTCTACTGATATACGTCCGATTTGAATTCTGTTTGTTTTCCCATAATCCCCATGAAATACCAATTTCAGAATTATATAGTTTGATAAAAAACTTTGGACATTCATGGCGAAAAGTAAGCCGTGGTGAGTGGGTGTCGAAACGACGTGATGGATCGGCATTCACATTTGCTCAATTTTCGACAAATTACTTCAATTAAATTGAAATCGAATGATATTCCCACAATCTCAAATGTCAAAGGATTATGAAAGTATTATTATCACTTCTGTATCTACAGCCATTCACTCCAATTGGTGTTCAGAACCAATAGGTGTTCAGAAAAAAAAACAATAAAAGGTGACCGGTTTGCCTGATCACTGTACGACTTTGTCGTTGTCTGATCTACATGCACTCTCATACTTGTAGGTAGACTGTACCCAGCCCCTGTTTCATAATGTATTTTAAAGGGGGAACAAAAGGAAGTAACTCTGCGTATTAAGAAATACTTGAAATAATTTTTTCCATTTTTTTTTTTTCATGTTTTTTTTTTTTTCATTTATTTATTTACTTATCAAACGTATATATATTTAAGAAAGATCATTTTATTATCATTAAATAGTACATATGAAATAGAGACTCGTCCAATCTAACTTGTTGGTGCTCAAGCAACAAATGCCACATCATGGATAGCATTCTGGGCGTTCATCGGGGACGCGAGAGCGAGCAGGGCATGTACAGCCGTCTCCCTGCCCGAGGCCTCGCTTGCAGGCAAGGTTCGTTCAGCCGATGTCCGTGGTAGATTCTCCTTGTCCGATTTCTTTGCCGTCACATTCTGATTGTTCTTAGGTTTGATAGTTGGAATAGCTGTTCTCTTTAGTTTTGGTTTGTACCCGAATTCAACTGCTACGCTGTAGAGGTCCTCGAATGATGTCTTCCTGTCAAAATGTACCGAGAAAATTATACGAGTACTGGTTCGGGCCCTCTTTCCACACCCTCGTGTTGCGTACAAATTTCGTCCAATTTGCAGCGATTTTCTCGTTAGACCACAAATGAATACTAACGCCGTCATCTGTAGTAAAACTGCAACCTCCCACTACACAACGTCGCAGCATATTTAACAAATGATGCCCCGATACTCCGAAAATCTTCAGAAATCAGCAGCTACTTATGACTGTGGTATACGGCTTTAACATAGTGAATACGAGACGGCTGTCCCTCCGTGACGTCACAACTGGAATTGACAGGAGAGCGATTTTCACCTTTCAAACGGCAATATCTCGCCAACCAGACGGCACAAAATTATAAAAAAAATATCATTATTTTTAGAATCGAAAGGACTATTTTTTTTTATTTTTGACCTCAGATCGTTTGGGTTGACCTTTAAATGGTTTTTAATCCGTCTGTCATATTTATAACACCCAAAGACACCCAAGAACACTCAAAGCATTCATGTATTGATACCCCAAAGGGTCTCCATGGGGATCCCACTTCTCTCAATATCAATGTAACCTCGGAACCAAGTAACCAAGAGCTGAACGTTTCTAACTTCGTTTCCTGTTGCAATGAGGTCATTTTGATGCCATTTGGATAACCTGGGTTCAAATAGTCGTGGGAAAATCAAAATGGCGATCCTCTGAAAGTTGCCTTTTTTGTATATATGGCGTCCGTTTTACACATTCACATTGGGAACGAAAGATAATCAAGAGCTGAAAGTGTCCGACTTCAATACTTATCGTATTGTGTGAGTTTCGTCCAAGTTGGACACCCCTAGGTTTAAAGGATCCTGGGTAAGCTGAATGGTGGCCACGCTGTGTCCTCTGAAAGTGGCATTATCGATGTTCATTTCATTTGCCTGAATAATGATTCTCTATTATTAATCATCAGTCCTGTCAGAAAACAAGCAGAAGTAAAAATATGTCCCAAAATCAGTTAAACTATTCCAATGGCATCTTCCAAAAGAAAAGTTAGCCTACTGTGACGTCGGGATGGCAGCCAATCAAATCGTGTCTTCATTTCCCAAATATATAGTTTGGGAAGTTCCAGTTCCGACGGAAAGATTAAAATATCCCCAAGTACCTTCCAGCTACAAGCATAGATCTGTTAAAAACGGGGTTACATGTACATTACGGAGACCCACATCGCCGTAAATGCTTTTAGTAGAAATCGGTTTAAAGGTAGCATAAGGATACTTTCAGACATTAAACATGTACTGGTTTACATACTGAGCTGTACTCATACTGAGCTGTACTCCAACTATTAAACATGAAATATTAAATATGCATTCAATATGTTTACGTGGAGTACAGCTCAGAAGTTTGTCTATTTCTATAAACTTTAAACATGTTTAAACGGAATGCTATATTAGCTCCCCGCGAAACAATAGCGAATAACAGCTTGGACGTTTCTCAAAATTGATATTCTAAGAGTTTTGAACCGCCTGTCCTATATATAATATTCATTGTGTGACAACGTATACACACTTATGGTATGGTCGTTGCAGTATGGAGGGAGTGTGGAAGAAGGTCAGGGAGGAGACCCACTCGCTGAGATCCACTTTCCCTCTGAACATCACGCAAAATCGATGTGCGTTGTCACACAGTGATATTTAAAAGATACATAAATAATGAAAGTGCTCATTCATTGAAGACCCAATGCACCTATGGAAGTATGACAAGCCGTTTTGGTATACTTTTGTTGATTTTTTGATTTTTTTTTTTTTTTTTTTTTACTTCAAAATGTGCGCCAACAAATTTTTTTCGATATTAATTTTGATAACAAATTTTTTCATATATATGAAATTTTGTTTTTGATATCAAGAAAAGATTTTTTGCTTACCTTCTAGAGATATACTTAGTATATACATGGCGTCAAGCTGAGATTCAATAATGAGTGTTCTCGGTCGTGGATATTCATTTATGTACGTCATTGAGTCTTATAATGATGAAAACTTAAATCGAAAAACCCAGTGGTTATAAATTAAAATCTTAAATGTAACTCTCGCCCTTTGTATATGTATTTAAGGGATCTCAGCTGCCCAAACTGCAGGTCGCATCCGATGATTGACTTTAACCTGTGATCCGTTTAGAATAATATGTTTTTGAGATGAGGTCAGTGGATGCGACCTTTGATACCTTTGACTCGAGGATCTAAAAGGCGTGAATACGATTTTAATTTGTTAAGTTTGTGGAGACCCAGGAAAAGACATCCAAGAAATTCAGTTAAAACCGGCCAAAATATATAATACTTGTATCTCCAACACCAGTATTATTGTAACGCGTCCATTGATACTTGGTTAAATGAGCGCCTGGAGGCTCCGGGATTGAGCTGGGATGTCATTGTGCACACCCCATGTCATGGTAATAATAAACCTCAGCTCCTTAGAAAGCCGTGTTGTTCGCGGGTGTAAAAAGGAATAGATCCCTACCATTGGGGCTCTCGGGTGTGAGAAAGAATAGGACCCAATGTCGTGATATTACTGGCATTTAGTTGAAAGCCACGTTAAATCATATTCACTCACTCACTCACTGGTTAAATGAACATTTTCAGTATTCCTGCGTGCCTTTGGATATTATACGAGTAAGTAGGACAGGTGGATTAAAAACCTTTAAAAACATGTCAGTAGACACCCTAACTGACTATGTACATGTACGTGAATGGGCTCGGAATATATTATGTTGTATTCTTGTGCAATTTCCATATACAAAGCTTCGTTTATAACTTTGTCACACGTCAGCCATCTTGGCGCCGCGAACACGCATGTTACCATTGTACAAACAGGACTTTTCTCACAAATAACGGTTCGGAGAGCGGCCTAAAACTGACTGCAGTTATTCTTGCATTCAGGGGCCATAATAATCCAATAACAAACTTCATGAGTTTCAAAAAACTGTAGGATATATTCATCTGAGTAGCCAGCAACGCTTCGCCTATTTGCATGACCACCCGAACAGAGGATCATGGGGAAATTCAAAATGGCAGCCACGTGGGGTAACATATTTCTTCAATTTTTTGCTTTTTTGCATGGAAAAGTGGGTAAAATATTTTTTATTTCATATCAGATTATTATTTATTAATTTATCATGCAGTTTTTTCGAGGAAAAAACAGAAATAAAAAATTCGAAAATTCTGACCGAAAAATCGTTAAAAAATGCACTTTTTGAAAATGACGTCACTGTGACGTCATCATGGCGGCCATCTTGGGATTTCTTACATATTCTTTCCAAGATATTCAGCTCTCACGATTTCACAGCTCAAGACAAATGTGAATTTGAGAACAATCATC
The DNA here is from genome assembly GCA_036873755.1 of Hanleya hanleyi. Taxonomy (NCBI): domain Eukaryota; kingdom Metazoa; phylum Mollusca; class Polyplacophora; order Lepidopleurida; family Hanleyidae; genus Hanleya; species Hanleya hanleyi. Next base: position 27,949 of record JAVTVY010003673.1, on the reverse strand, counting down.
TCAATTCTAATGGAGAGAACAAGAACAAAATGTGTAAGTCTACGTGCAGTTTCCAAATAATTTATTCAAAAAGGGCATGCATCCTCGACTCAGAAGAAATGATCAGTTCAAATCTAGGAATCTAGGAAAGAAGAATCTGTTCACTCTTCTCGAAGTAAATCACAATAGCTCAGTCATCAGCAATACAAGAAATTATAAAAACATAGCAGGAAATCTCGCAGAAAGATTCGTAAAAATTATTCGATAAACAACAACAACTCGTCTTGCTATATAGTTCCCTGGAAAAGTGGATTATGTCACACCCAGACAATTTTTTGATTTCTTAGTATAATCGCCATAGTCGGTACACAATTGGTGTTAAGTGTATGTATGAAAGAATTCTGAATAACGTATCTTAAATTCAGTAGTCAGCATAATTAAATCTACGTTCATCTCCAAGTGTAAAAGAAGTTGGAAAATATGGCGATATCTCGATGAAATTTATATCCGGTATCCAGGTCACACATTGACATCAAGAACTCGCTCTGCGTTTTCCGGCTGGCCGTTTGGACCAGTATTGGACGACTTTGGGAATAGGGTACGACGATTCCCCTCCGAAGAAAAGTAATCCGTACAAAACATAATCCTATTTAAACTTGGCCTAAATATATTGGTTGGACAATATCACTAATTTTCACTTGGGGTATCACGATCTCTATAGTTCAGAAACATTGGTGTGGATAAATATCAGTTTTCGACTGTTAGAAAACAAGATCGATCTTGAGAAAGATGTAGATTTCATTATGCACGACCGAATCACTGCAGCAATGTGAATAGGTCATGGAGAGGTCACGCACGTGTAGGCACACGTCAAAATCGACAGACCGTTGGCATAGTACGAACCAGTCCCAAGCCACGAAGATCTCACAGTGAAACATATTCTGATCGAATGTATAGATTTTAAGAAATTCTTTTTACCAAGCAGCTACTTTAGAAGATCGTTTCAGTCGGTTAAAAAAGACTGTATTTTAGGTTATTTGAAAAAAATCGGTTTGTTGCATAAGTTTTAATGTATGTGCATGTATTTTGGAGTGTTGTGTTGATAAGTTCTGGATAGCTGGGTTGTTGACTTGTTTTTGTTGGAATACTTAGAATTTTATTTGGTCGTCGCTATATAGCTGAAATATTGCTGAACGCGACTTTCCTGATTTCATCGTTATGCTCAACTTGGTTTATGGGAGGAGAGTGGTTCCGTACAGATTAGCCCATGTTTTTGTCAGCGATCGCGTGAATATGTGTTTTATACTTGGCTTGAAGTGGAATTCAATACCACTTGTGTTACACACTTAGATTGTGGGTGGCACTCAATAACACTCGAATCACATACTTGTTTTGTGGGTGTCATTCAATAACAATTGTACTGCATATACTCAGATTGTGGGTGGCATTCAATAACACTTGTACTACATACTTGGCTTGTGAGTGGCATTCATTAACAATTGTACTACATATTTCGCTTGTGAATGGCATTCAATAACACTTGTACTACATACTTGGCTTGTGAGTGGCATTCAATAACACGTGTACTACATACTAGGCTTGTGAGTGGCATTCAATAACAATTGTATTACATACTTGGCTTGTGAGTGGCATTCAATAACACTTGTACTACATACTTGGGTTGTGAGTGGCATTCAATAACACTTATACTACATACTTGGCTTGTGAGTGGTATTCAATAACACTTGTACTACATACTTGGCTTGTGAGTGGCATTCAATAACACTTGTACCGCATACTTGGCTTGTGAGTGGCATTCAATAACACTTGTACTACATACTTGGCTTGTGAGTGGCATTCAATAACAATTATATCACATAACTGGCTTGTGAGTGGCATTCAATAACAATTGTACTACATACTTGATTTGTGAGTGGCATTCAATAACCATTGTACTACATACTTGACTTGTGAGTGGCATTCAATAACCATTGTACTACATACTTGGGTTGTGAGTGGCATTCAATAACACTTGTACTACATACTTGGCTTGTGAGTGATATTCAATAACACTTGTACTACATACTTGGCTTGTAAGTGGCATTCAATAACACTTGTACCACATACTTGGCTTGTGAGTGGCATTCAATAACACTTGTACTACATACTTGGCTTGTGCATGGCATTCAATAACAATTATACCACATATTTGGCTTGTGCATGGCATTCAATAACACTTGTACTACATACTTGGCTTGTGAGTGGCATTCAATAACACTTGCACTACATACTAGGCTTGTGAGTGGCATTCAATAACAATTGCACTACATACTTGGCTTGTGAGTGATATTCAATAACACTTGTACTACATACTTGGCTTGTGAGTGGCATTCAATAACACTTGTACCACATACTTGGCTTGTGAGTGGAATTCAATAACACTTGTACTACATACTTGGCTTGTGAGTGGTATTCAATAACACTTGTACTACATACTTGGCTTGTGAGTGGCATTCAATAACAATTATACCACATACTTGACTTGTGAGTGGCATTCAATAACCATTGTACTACATGCTTGGGTTGTGAGTGGCATTCAATAACACTTGTACTACATACTTGGCTTGTGAGTGATATTCAATAACACTTGTACTACATACTTGGCTTGTGAGTGGCATTCAATAACACTTGTACCACATACTTGGCTTGTGAGTGGCATTCAATAACACTTGTACTACATACTTGGCTTGTGAGTGGCATTCAATAACAATTATACCACATACTTGGCTTGTGAGTGGCATTCAATAACAATTGTACTACATACTTGGCTTGTGAGTGGCATTCAATAACCATTGTACTACAAACTTAGCTAGTGAGTGGCATGCGATGACACTTGTACTACATACTTGGCTTGATTGGCATTCAATAACAATTGCACTACATACTTGGCTTGTGAGTGGCTTTCAATAACACTTGTACTACATACTTGGCTTGTGAGTGGCGTTCAATAACATTTGTACTACATTCCTGGCTTGTGAGTGGAATTCAATAACAATAAGACCACATACTTGGCTTGTGAGTGGCATTCAATAACACTTGTATTACACACTTGGAATGTGGGTGACACTTTAAGAGAAAGGAGATTAAAACGTTCCTCATTTAATATTGTGGTATGTTATTCTCCACGGATGCGTCAATCCAAATGCTTCCGTCGAGGGGGGTGGGAATGAGGAGAGAATTGGGGGTACTTTTCAGTCCCCGAGACACAAATCATCAAACATTTTTTCTAAAATATTATTCATAATATTCTAATATAAAATTAATTCTTGCTTTTCGGGTTTCATCTTACAGATAGGAATATACAATACAAGCAGAAGCCATCAGTCACTAGAGATCTAGAATCTGCCATATTAAGTTAAATTATTAGGTATAGGAAATATAAGGATTATCAACATATACCTTCTGTACTCGCCTGTATTTGGCAGTCCTGGGATTCGATTTATCCTAGATTATTGAATCCGCCTGACTGATGCAACAACAAAAATATTTGCCCTCAAATGCTGAGAGCGAAAAGGGGGCCGTGCGACACTCATTTTATTGAGGAGAATTCCGTCTTCCTACACAAGCTAATCTCCACGTTGACACTGATGTGTGACTTCGAACTCTGAACGTAGAAATTGAAGTGGAACTCGAAGTGTGAACGTAGAAATTGGCTTGTATATTGGCTGTACTAAACAGCTCGTAGAAAGGTTCTACCGCTCGACCACATAAAGGTAGTCATTCATAGACATGATAGAAGGAAGTGGACCAGTCGCTCAACCGCATACCCTCGTAGAAAGGTTCTACCTCTCGACCACCACAATAAGTCGTATTGGCAAACATGCTAGTGTATTCATAAATGTGAGAGCATATTATCATATTTGCTATTTTACAATGCAGAATAGATACTGGCACTTCCAAACCACCAACGCCTGTACAGAATTTGATAATGTTTAATCATTCGTCAAAACATTCCTCAAACAAGACAAAGAAAACTATATAAAATCGGCAATTTATAATTTTCTGATTAATTGTCCTGAAACCTGATGACGTAGGCCCCTACATCCATTACAATAAAATCCCACTTCTATCCCTTGATGCAATGCAGGACCCCAACATCCATGATAATTAAATGACTGCATGCAGATCGCTATAGATTTCAATTAGCCTGTCACCTCCCTCATGTAACGTGACATAAACTCAATTGAAAGTGCGAGGTTCGCGGACTGGCACACTTGGAAGAGCAAGCTTTAATTTGGTGAGATACAATACGTCATCGGGTTCAGGTCCATTCACTCAACAATCAGAAATAATATTTGGTATGGCGTATAGCCCGCCACTGAGCATATATACATATGAAATGAGTTTTGACAGAGAATGCTCGGCGCGATAAGCCGGAGTCGTGAGTATCTCACTGACGATCAATTTATTCTTTCTCTCTCAAAAATCATTTCATATGGAATATACAAAAAAGTAATCTGGACCGAGTTACATAGGGTTACGATTTGTATGATAATGTCTGTGCAGTTCAAGAAATAATTGTCAAACGATATTTCTAACCATAGACGATATTTCTAACCTCGCGAATTTTTCATGTAAGAAGTCACGAGAGAGATGGTGCATGCATGTACATGAAGATGACAAGTCTGATATGCAAATGACGTGCTTCTGCACTGACATGAAGTATTCTGTGTCTCGATGTATACGGCGTCGTTTGTCACTTTCTGATTTAATCTAATTATTTATAAATATTTGGAATTTATCAGCCAGATATATAAATCCGTTAAACTTGGAGATAAATCAGATAAATCATGGAAATAAATCAGAACACCATATCGTGTTAAAAACTGAACATTTACGTTCATATTCGAACACTAGAGAACATATATGAACACGCGTGTTCGAACATCATTGTTCACAAACGAACACATATTCTGTAACACTTTTGGAACACTAGCGTTCGCATGAACACGTAAAAGTGTTCAATTATGCGTAAAAGTGTTCAAAAGTACATCAGAATGAGCACTAATTTTCAAATATTCAACACAGGGCGATGTTGTGGACAACCTATCTCGTTGTTTTTATTGAGGACGACCTAGTTGATGAGCTTGAGAACACTTCAATGACATATTTTAAACGAATCTCTTTTCATACTACATTGTAGTTTTACATGTTAGAAAGGTGTTACAAACTAGTGTGCATTACAGTGTTCTCGTTATGCACACTTTTATTGACAGTGTGGGTCTAGTAAAATTTAAATCCTATATCAGCGAAAATAATGTGTGAAAGATTTATAAATACCTATTTTAGATTGCTAGATATATATCTCTATGTTATTTTTTTATGTAGATTTCTTCAATATTATTCACTAAGGCATCTTAAGATTAGCAAACATATTGCAGAATGTGCTCACTAAGTGATCTTGAAACGAAATTTACTATTTTTTCCTTTTTATAAAATGAAATCCGATGTTACAGTCAGGCGACAGACAAAGGAACAGTACTTCATTCGGAAGTTCAAATGAGAATTAAACTGTTAATAATACCTTTATTGATATATGAACTGTAGAATTTTCGTTTATTTATGATATGATTTTTTTTTCAGAATGTACGCCATTTTGATATTTATTCAGTTATTTTTGGTACCAAAAAAAAAAAATTCGTTACTAAAAATCGTTCTTTGATATCAAAAATTCGTTTTTCCGATATCAGTTTTTGATATAAAAAACAATTGATATCAAGAAAAGATTTGTTGCTTACCTTCTATAGATATACTTCGCATACATGGCTGAGCCTCAATAATGAGTGTTTTCGGTAAACTAGTGGATATTAATTTATGTACGTCGTTGAGTCTTATAATGATGAAAACTTAAATCGAAAAACCCAGTGGTTATAAATTAAAAGCTTTACATGTAACTCTCGCCCTTTGTATTTGTATTTAAAGGATCTCAGCTGCCGAACCTCGCATCCGATGATCGACTTTAACCTGTGATCCGTTTAGAATAATATGTTTTTGAGATGAGGTCAGTGATATCTTTGACCCGAGGATCTAAAAGGCGTTAATACGATTTTGATTTGTTAAGTTTGTGGAGACCCAGGAAAAGATACCCATGAAATTCAGTTAAAACCGGCCAAAATATATAATACTTGTATCTCCAACACCAGTATTATTGTAACGCGTCCATTGATACTTGGTTAAATGAGCGTTGGGAGGCTCCGGGGTTGACCTGGGATGTCATTGTGCACACTCCAGGTCATGGTAAGAATAGGCCTCACTCCTTAGAAAGCCGGGTGTAAAAAGGAATAAAACCCTACCCTTGGGGCTCTCAGGACTCAATGTCGTGATATTACTGACATATAGTTGAATGCCACGTTAAATCATACTGACTCACTCACTCACTGGTTAAATGAACATTTTCAGTATTCTTGAGTGCCTTTGGATATCATACGGGTAAGTAGGACAAGTGGATTAAAAACCTTTAAAAACATGTCAGTAGACACCCTGACTAACTATGTACATGTACGTAAATAGGGTCGGAATTGATTATGTTGTATTCTTGTGCAATTTCCATATACAAATCTTCGTTTATAACTTTATCATACGTCAGCCATTTTGGCGCCGCGAACACGCATGTTATCATTGTACAAACAGGACTTTTCTCACAAATAACGGTTCGGAGAGCGGCCTAAAACTGACTGCAGTTATTCTTGCATTCATGAGCCATAATAATCCAATAACAAACTTAATGAGTTTCGGAAAAATGTAGGATACATTCATCCGAGTAGTCAGCAACGTTTCGATCAAGCCATGATCAGCCATACCCGATTAACTCACGAAATTTACTAATGAAAGTACTGATAGTACTGATGTCGGGTTTCCATTGATCAATAAACTTAAAAGGTATGAATACCTAGATCTGATCTCTTTTTCATTGCTATAAAGCCTGTAATTGCTTGTAAAATTGGTAAGGCAATTATTTGAAAATGCATAGATTATTTGCAGCAGGATTCTGGTTAGTCTGCAAGATATGTTATAATACTGATTCCTATTGAATGTAATTGCATTCAACAGAAATCAGTATGATGAAATACCTTGTAGGGACTGCATGTCTGACTGAAGTCTGGTCAACTTTGCTTGTTGAATCTGGCAATTTACTAAATGTTAGTCAATTTAGTCAATATTCTGTCTATGCTGACCAAGAGAAACACTCATTTTGAGCAGTATGTATTCACATATTCAAAGGCCAAATTTCAAGAGTTTAAATGTGGTATCTACATTATACCAGACACCAAATAAGATAAAACAAGATAATCAACTCCAAGATTTTCATCTCCAAGATCTTCAACTCCAAGATTTTCAACTCCAAGATATTCAACTCCCAAGATTTCCCAGTTCAAGACAAATGTGAATCTAAGAACAAACTTCTCAATTCAAATAGAGAGAACAGGTACAAAATGTGTAAGTGCAGTTTCCAAATAATTTATTCAAAAAGGGCATGCATCTTCGACTCAGAAGAAATGATCAGTTCAAATCTAGGAATCTAGGAAAGAAGAATCTGTTCACTCTTCTCGAAGTAAATCACAATAGCTCAGTCATCAGCAATACAAGAAATTATAAAAACATAGCAGGAAATCTCGCAGAAAGATTCGTAAAAATTATTCCACAGACAACAACAACTCTTCTTGCTATATAGTTTCCTGGAAAAGTTGATTATGTCACGCCTAGACTGTAATTGTTTTTTATTTCTTGATATAATAGCCATAGTCGGTACACAATTGGTGTTAAGTGTATGTATGAAAGAATTCTGACTAACGTATCTTAACTTCAGTAGTCAGCATAATTAAATCTACGCTTATTTCCAAGTGTAAACGAAGTTGGAAAATATGGCGACATCTCGATGAAATTTATATCCTGTATCGACTTTCCTGATTTCATCGTTATGCTCAACTTGGTTGATGTGAGGAGAGTGGTTTCGTGCCGCGAAGCCCATATTTTTTGCCAGCTATTGCGTGAATATGTGTTTTATACTTGGTTTGAGGATGGAATTCAATACCACTTGTGCTACATACTTGTTTTGTGGGTGGCATTCAATAACAATTGTACTGCATATACTCGGATTGTGGGTGGAATTCAATAACACTTGTACTACATAATTGTGAGTGGCATTCAAAAACACTTGTACTACATACTTGGCTTGTGAGTGGCATTCAATAACCATTGTACTACATACTTAGCTAGTGAGTGGCATTCAATAACTCTTGTGCTACATACATGTACTTGGCTTGATTGACATTCAATAATAATTGCACTACATAGTTGGCTGAATTGTTTCGTAAATCTTTCTTCCCCCAGTGAATTAGAGATTGGAATAATCTTCCGGTCATCATTCGAAATTCACTTTCTCTGAATACGTTCAAAAATCAACTTCGTACAGCTGAAGGAATCGAAAGTATTTATATGGTCCTTCGGTTACTAATCACTGTAGAATACGTATGGGCTTAAGCCATCTCCACCACCAATTGTATAAGTACAATATTATAATGTATAAAAACTGTCACATCTGTGATTTTAGTCATGAAACTACTTTCTATATTGCCCGATTTTCGCTGCCCCACGTAAAGCCCTGCTCACACAAGTTGTAAATATCATTAGTCCTGGTATACACTACTCCATTATCTAGATTTCTTATCTGATCACTTGTTAGATATCCTATTACGTGGCGACAAATCGTTTTCTTGGGAAGAAAATATAAAAATATTTGAAGCTGTTTTTGAATACATAAATGCTACTGAGCGTTTCAAACGGGTATTTGATGGTTAGGTTCAAATAACCCGATGTCGCCTGATGGAGTTTCCGATACTGTATTATACTTGAAACGTTTTCACATCCTTGGATGTTCTTCTACAAGTAAATATTACATTCAAACGAGCATATAAAGTAGAGGTTACCAGACCAAACATGGTCTGGTAACATAGCACGTAACCACAACATGTTACAAATTAGCACAGTTTAGCCTTTGGCTTTGTTTTATAATTAAGACAAATAATTCGACCCCTGTGGGGCATTAGTGTGTATTAATGTCACATGACGAAAAGTCGGTCTAGCCCTCTAGCCTAGCCCACAAAATAATTTAATTCACAATACATCCAATATCACGAAATAAGTTAATTCACAATACATCCAATATTACGAAATAAGTTAATTCACAATACATCCAATATTACGAAATAAGTTAATTCACAATACATCCAATATTACGAATTTTATTATTCATTTTCGAAGGACTTTTATAAAGGCGGTGCTAAGACTAGAGGGCTAGACAGGGCTTAACAGGTTCTAATACTTTCTACGTATTCAGAGATCCATAGGAAAAAATTATGCCAAAACTCTTTAACCACAGGACAAGCAAAAAACAGATGACTTGAGTGTTTCCCTTTCCTTTCCGCAGAACTCACACAGATCAGAATCTTTTATCTGTACTTTATGCAGAAAGAAATTGGTAGCTAAAATTCTGTTGGTCAAGCGATATTGAAACCATCTAAGACTTACGTCCTTTGTACGTTTGAAAGGCAAGGTGTGTATTTTTCCCCATTCTTGGTTGTCGATACTTAAAACAAACTCTCATTTCTTTTCGCTGGTTGGTTTGCTATATTTCGATGTAACCAGTATTCCATAAAAAGGTTTCGTCCCTTTATCACATTTCGTTAAAACTTCAATAAAGAAAGGTCTTATAGGGTAGGGCAATTTCGTGTAGACAGGTCCAAAAGGTTCTAAAAACAATTTTACCGCATTCTTTATTCCAGAATACTGCAAGAAATTTATTTTTATTTCACATATCTGTTCTAATTCTTTGAGTATATAGAATATACCATTTTGATCGAAAAGGTCATTTACGAAACGTAAACCCCTTTGATACCACTTTTTATAGAAAACTTGTTTATAGCCAACCTTTATATCATAATTAAACCATATCGACTGCGACATTGATCAATACTAGTTATTTTAAGTTTCTTCATAAAATCACATCAAGCCAAAAAGACATCTTTCTTACAATCGTTACCAATTGATTTACTTTACTTGGCTGGGGGCCACAATCTTCCAAGCAGTAAGGAATATTTAGATGATAATACAGAATGTGTTTACTGGGAGACGGGCGTTGAACCATTCTACGAAAACAGGAGATTTTAACAGATTTTACAAATTCATCCAAATCAACCATTTTCACTCCCCCCTTGTCATATCCTTGGGAAAGTTATATTCTTTTCACTCGATCATTTCCGCTCCAGATGAATTTGTACAATATATTTTTAATGGTTTTAAGAGTTTTCTGGGGTGGATCTGGTAGAGTAAAAAGCAAATAATTCAGTTTTGGAATCGCTAATGTTTTCACTATAGTTTCTTTACCTAAAGTTGTTAGTGATCTTTTTGACCAGTTTCCTAATAAAGTTTGAATTTCTTTAATTTTTTCAGTACCCACATCCTGCCGTACCATTCAAGTGTTTCCAAACACGACCTGAGAGAGGCATCGGATCCATCCAAGAAAAGAGTTGTGTCATCGGCAAATTGATAAATTTTGTATTCTACATTTCCAATTTGTATTCCTTTGATATTTTCGTTCTCGCGGACTAGTAAAGCTAGTATTCCGGCGCATAGAATGAACAAATAAGGTGAGAGGGGGTCTCCCTGCCTGCATCCACGTCCTATGTGAAAGGTGTCTGAAAGAAATCCGGATTGCTGCACAGGAGAAAATATATTGTTGTAAAAGGTATCTACCCACCGACAGATGGAATGCCCAAATTTGAAAAGCTTTAGTGTTTGTTTTATAAACTTCCAAGATATGGTATAAAACGCCTTTTCAAAGTCGATTAATAGTAAACAGCCGGGAATCTGGGTGGTATTCGTAAAATCAATAATATCGAACGTTAACCGTATATTGTCACCCATAAACCGGCCTTTTATGAACCCGCTTTGGTCTTCATGTACAATCTTATTCAAATTCTTTTTAATTCTGTCTGCTATGCAGGCTGAAGCAAGCTTATATTGTACGTTAAGGAGTGTAATCGGCTTCCAATTCTTAAAAAAATTGTCTGGGTTTGTCTCCCTTTGGAAGGCAGGTTATCAACCCCTGTCTTTAAATATTAGACAACTCTTGTTTCTCAAATCCGAAATTTATACTTGCTACAAGAAAGAAGCCAATGTCTCTCCGGAAAAACTTAAAAGAATTCAGAAGTGAACCCGTCGGCACCAGGACTTTTGTTATTTTTTTAGTTCTTTTCAGGACAGAAAGGATTTCATTGGGCGTAATTGGACCTTCTATAGATTTCGCTTCTAAATCAGACAGTACTTTTATTAAGTTGAAATCCAGACTCTCAAAATCACAATCTTCGGTCACTTGTGCCTGGTCAAGTTTATTATAGAACGTTTTTACCTCTTCTAAAATTTCCATTTGGTCCGTAATGATACGACCGTCAGTCTCGATAATAGGGATGGCCTTGTTTATAAAATTTCGTTTTCGCACAAAAATATTTAGTTGGTTTTCCCCCATCTAGAAGCCATCTAGCACGTGATCTAACCATTACCCCTTCCATTCTCTTCCTCCTAATGTTTTCTAGTTCCTGCTTAAGAGTATCTATTTCTTTCAATATATTTCCATCTGCCGTGGCATGTAGTCTGTTTTCTAGGGATTCTATATCTGTGTTCAAATCATTTTCTAATCTCGACCTTTCCCTCTTCCTTCTCGGAGAAAACTGTATCGTTTCCCCCCTTATTTCTAAGAGAATCATTTCGAAAAACAATTGTTCATTAATGCCGAGGTCTAAGGACTCATAGTCAATGCCCTCTAATGTGGTTTGTTCAATTTCATTATTTGCATATTGTTTAATAACTTTTAAAATAGCGTTTTTTACCGTTTTTATAAACTCTTTGTCTTTTAAGAGAGAATTAGTAAACTTCCATAGACCTCTGCCTCTCTCAAAGTCAGTGAATTTACATTCTAGAATTACCATTGAGCGGTCTGACCGATAACCAGGTTTATAGAAAATATCACTTAAATATGACAAAAACTCTTGATTTGCCAAGAAAAAATCAAGTCTGGCTTGTTTCAAAGGAGATTTATGTCGCCACGAGTAAACCCTAGTCTCGCCGTATAAAACACGAAACAGATCTACTGCATCTTCAGAGTCAATAATATTCAGTACATTATTTCTAGCATCAGGATGGTTAATATTTTTGTAATTTTGGGTATCAATGTGTGGCTTAAGAACAAGGTTCCAATCGCCGCAAATTATGAAGTGCTCGTTACCAAGATCTGTAATAGCGGTTTGTATTTGGTCAAAAAAGACCGGATCATCTTTATTGGGGCCGTAAATATTTATCAATGTGATATTAATTTGTTCGATTGTTAGGTCGATGGCTAAAAAGATTCCGTCTGTATCATTTTTTGTTCGATTAATTTTAAATTCAACATTTTCCTGAAATAATACGGCCACGCCTCTAGATTTTGATCTGTAGGGAAGAAAAATAGCAGTGTTTACTACCCCATTCTGATTTAACAAAATTGGCGGATATATAGTATATAGGTCAATTTAGATATAAATGTATATTAGACTAAGTGAGTACATAAATCTGCCGATTAATATAAAGGGCGTTCTGTGTATCAATATTTGCACCAGACGTGCATACATGTATGTGCATGCATACACATCTTAATAAATAATTAATTAATTGGCATACTGCGATATACGCAGCGGAGCAAGATTTATACTAACAGTTGTAGGGGAGATTGGGATACACTGGGACATTTTTTACTCTTTGCAAATATCTCTGCTATTATTATCCTGTAAAGTAACATGCTATGCTCTAGTTATAACTAATAGTTAGCATGATATAATCATACAAACAATTCTGAAATATCTGCTATACTTGTCTGCTATATCTGCTATACTTGTCTGCTATATCTGCTATACTTGTCTGCTATATCTGCTATACTTGTCTGCTATATCTGCTATACTTGTCTGTTATATCTGCTATACTTGTCTGCTATATCTGCTATACTTGTCTGCTATATCTGCTATACTTGTCTGCTATATCTGCTATACTTGTCTGCTATATCTGCTATACTTGTCTGCTATATCTGCTATACTTGTCTGCTATATCTGCTATACTTGTCTGCTATATCTGCTATACTTGTCTGCTATATCTGCTATACTTGTCTGCTATATCTGCTATACTTGTCTGCTATATCTGCTATACTTGTCTGCTATATCTGCTATACTTGTCTGCTATATCTGCTATACTTGTCTGCTATATCTGCTATACTTGTCTGCTATATCTGCTATACTTGTCTCCAAAATTACAATTTTATGGGACAATAATCAAAATTTATTTTAAATCAAGTACTTACTGTTATGTTTCATATGAGTTTAGAAGATTGAACAGTGATGGCTAAGTTAGTTGCTAGTTTAGACCCCTGTGATACATAACGTATTTCTCAGAGGCCAAATTTGAAGAAAAAAATATTTTGTGTGATTCCCATTCCAATGGAAGAATTTAACTTTGAAATTCTAACTAAAACTCATATAATCCGATGGGATTACTAATTACTACTATCTAGGAAACAAAATAATGCACTTTTATAACATTTTAGAATGAAAGTAAATTTCGCCATTTGATTACTATTGTCCCAGTATGACCGAGGTGCATAATTTTTTCCGTTTTGTGAAAAACAGAAATACATACATCTCAGATAATGAATTGATCCAATAAAATTGTATCCATCCTCTATCAGTAGTACCAAAACAGTAATGAATTACCGTAGAAAACTTGGAATAACAAAATATGATCCTTAGTCCTGAAAATTTACCTGGACCGTTCAAAAACAGTTTTTTTGCCCCTAATTTTATGTCACTGATTGTTTGCATCAATGCCGGCGGAAACGTTTGTAGCTTATAATCTGCGTATTACAAGCCGATTACGTGTGCAACTGGTGAATACAGGTCACGATGCACCATTATGGTTTGTTTGTTTTCATTAAAGGTTTGACTAATGTAGTTCGCGCAATGACCCATCAGGAAAGTGTGGGGTTAGCCGGAAGTTAAGTGCTTGCTGGCAAAATGTGCACATGAACAGCATGTCGAACTAGGACTTTGAAAGTAATGTTCTCTGGTTGACGGATTAAGTCACTTCACATATAGCCTGATGTAAGAGTTCGCGCTGTGGCATTATATGGGACCCATCATCAAGCCACTATTTATTTATTGATGTGTGTCATTGTAAATTAGGCCTAGATCGACTTTCTCTACACATCAATCCGATCCGCGTGTTTTACTGTTTCGAGTAACTGTTTCGAGTAACTCGCAGTTCAATCTCAAACATTTTGCTGCAGACGTACAGGTGAATAACTTGATCATGTATGATCATCGATTTGGTCTCTCAGCCATAATAAAATAGTAGTAAAGGACATTTATTCGATGAATTCATTATAACAGAATTAATATTAATGTGTTAACCACGAACGGGTGATACAATCCTGCCGTTTTACGATATGAAACTAGTTGAATCACTCCACGGCACGTCTGTGAAGTATGGCTCGAGAAAACACCTGTTACTCGTCCAATATCAAGATGGCCGCTCCCATGTGGCATCAGACTACCGTTAATCACTTCTGGTTCAGTGCCCACGACCTACATTGTTTAGAAATTTGAGAGCAGATCTTTATGGATTTATGAGCTGCGATTTTTCAGCATTTCTGATAGGGCCACTTTGGGAAAAGCATGGTGGATGGAGATATGATCGGTGAAGGGTGAGAAGGCTCCCTGTTTACAAATTGAATGACATTCTGTAGCACCAATCAGCTGTCAGTGGCGGGAATTTGAAATTTCCATGGTCAACATCTGTCAAGACTTCCACTGGTAATGTCCCACAAGGTAAATATTGACATGCCAGGTGGATTTATGCATTGTGAATTTTCTGAATTTTTGCCGATTTTTAACGCTAATACATAACAAGTAACGGGATTAATATTAATGTCAGGTGTGCCTGACACCTGACATTTTCACATTTGACCAGAGAACTTTAAATCGTCACTGCGGCTACAGTTTTGACTTGATCAACCCAATTTTTCCCAGGCTGACTCATGAACAACGTACAAATATTAGGCTTGTTTCAAATTTATGTTATTAAATTATTAATAAAATAAATTAATTATTAAAATTATTTTTTTTCTTGCTAAATGTGGTCGAAATAAACATCATACAGATAATGCTGGGTAACATCTCTTGTATTGTTATGCCATTTCTGCGACAAAATTAAGACCTTTTGGAGCAAATATAGGCAAAAAATGACTGATTTGTCAGTACTAGGGCGAAATAGTCAATGCCAAATATGACGAGGTTCACTTAACACTGCTGGTAATTATGAGCATATTAACTTTCAAGATACAATAAAATGTAAATGGAAGAAAAGAAATTCACATAGATACAATTACATGCTTTTTTTCAAAATCTAGACCTCAGTTCAGATCTTCAATGCTTCATTCATTTATGCATAAATTCACTTTATATCAGTCTAAAACCACATGAAATTAATGATAATCATATCACCTGTAAACACTCAGATGTTTGTTCCACACACAAAGAATTTCCAAAAATGCCTTTTGCATTTGTACCTTTAATGAGACAAATAAAATCTGATTAACTGAGTCAACAATTAATCTGACTGTTGATGGTTTCACATTTTTGTGTGTCTATTGTCAGTCATATTTGCATCATAGCAAATACTTTCTCTTCATTCCATTTCCACTATCTCCAGGATTATAATTTTGTAATTTTCTTTCATATTCATATCAGAGATCTTGTGGGTAGCAAGGAACATGGAATACAGGCACCAAATATTAGCAAGCCCCCTCCCTCCACCCACCCCGCACACACACATCAAATAGGTTCTCTGGGAATTTCGCACAGTGTGACTCAGAGGTATGGCCTCCAACTTTGTTGGAAGATAGGCCTTGCTCTCTGTAAGTTGCCACTTTAATGTTTCACCAAACAGTTAACAGTTTAAATGAGGCAACTTCCAGCTGTCCTCATCTTTCATGGTTGTTAATGTAGCAGATATCAGCAAATGACCATCAGATATGGTGTCATTCAATTTTATTCCTTTTTTTCTTCTATGTTGTGTTTTGACAAGTGTTGCCTGTTTGCAGACATTGCATTCATGGACTTGAAATCTGACACAGAATATATTCCTCAATGTTATTTAGGAGTTTTCTCAGTAATAATAACTGTTTACAAGTAATATGTGCATCTTTCTAATTACTGCCAGCAAGATCTTGATGAGATGTAGATCCATCCAATTGAACTGACATATATTCTCTATATGGGAGTTGTGTATACCATAAACACCTCTGTGTTATATTTTGGTATGTGTTGTGTACACATTTGTGTATATTGCTGTCACTTATTACAGTATTAAACATGTGTTTGATCTTTGTATAAACATCAAATTTTAATCACATTTGATAGATTACTGGGATGACCCACTGATTACATGGGGAAGTTAACCAATGCCATGAAGGAAATTTTTATCAAATGTAGTCTAAATGAGCAGCTTGTGAACAAATTATGTTTTGACACATTTTGAATTTAATTTTTCTTTATTTTTAAATTTTAATTTGAATAATTTCATAAAAAATGAATTAAAATAATAAAAAAATAATTAAAAATAGTGTTTAACATATCTAGTTAATGCTTTATACTTCTTTTTATAGGCAGAAGGATTGTCGACTTGGTGTTTTTACCAGATGGGAAAATATGTACAGGTTAGTGAGATATTGTACTTTTTACTTGTACCTCAGTCTGAAGTCATATGGGGCAAATCGAGGGGAAATATAAAGGGGGTACCCTTGGTATATAGGCTGTAAAATCTCTATCTGTGCATAGTTTTATCTGTGCCTTCTCAAGATAGTTTGGGAATAGATATGGTTTGTTCAGATGAGAGCATTCCTTATTTTAACAATGGTTCCATCCCTGACAGGCATCAGACTACAGTTAATCACTTCCGGTTCAGTGCCCACGACCTACATTGTTTAGAAATTTGAGAGCAGATCTTTATGGATTTCATGAGCTGCGATTTTTCAGCATTTCTGATACATCTGATATTTCAACTTGCAGATTGAGGCTTCAAACTGTACTTCCTGGTGTTGATTTGGGCCACTTTGAGAAAAGCATGGTGGATGGAGACATGATCAGTGAAGGGTGAGAAGGCTCCCTGTTTACAAATTGAATGACATTCTGTAGCACCAATCAGCTGTCAGTGGCGGGAATTTGAAATTTCCATGGTCAACATCTGTCAAGACTGGTAATGTCCCACAAGGTAAATATTGACATGCCAGGTGGATTTATGCATTGTAAATTTTCTGAATTTTTGCCGATTTTTAACGCTAATACATAACAAGTAACGGAATTAATAGTGGGCTGATGCCATGTTTACTGAATTCAGATATCCGGCGGCGCTGCGCCGCCGGAAATTACGCAATATATAACTTGATATAGATGAGTTTGGGACTGGAGCTAGAGAGGAGAGATAAGCTGGCGTGCTCCCATTGACCATTTTATAGAATAAACATAATTTGTGTCTATTTCTACGTTTATATAGCGGTATGAAGCCTGTTTCTTCGTACAGGAGAGCATGGCTTGTACCACGAATGCATCCAGATATAGACCGTAGTGCATCTAATTGAAGATCTTCAAGAATGGCAGATTCATATTGGTAGCAATTGCACCAGACAACGTCGGCATAATCAAAGATAGGTAGTATGAACGAAGAGTAACGGCGAGAGAGTCGATATTTCACCTTGTGTAGGCAGTTAATCATGGGAGAGATCTTGTTGACAAGCGATTGAACGTGGCCTGACCAACATCCCGACGAATGGAATGTTAACCCTATTGATGCTTATGTTGGGAAACCTCAGAAATTGGTAGATTTCCCAGGTTGAGATTGGGACCCCGAACTGAGTTTCTTTTCAGGAAAAATAAGATTTCTTTCGTTTTGGCTGCACTAAATTTAACCAGCCAGGTTTCAGCCCATGGAGAGATAGTTTGCAGAGAAGTGATCAATATATTGGCAGAAGTATCTGGATTTTCAACAGTTATATATAGTGATGTGTCATCGACAAACAGCTTAATATTGCATCTTATGTCAATGACGATATCATTAATGTAGATGAGGAATAGAAGTAGTTTCTTGGGTCCGATGATTTGCCGTCTATCACCACTATTTGACGCCCATCAGAGAGGTAATCGCGTAACCAACCAAGAAGAGCTCACCTGAT
The DNA here is from genome assembly GCA_036873755.1 of Hanleya hanleyi. Lineage (NCBI taxonomy): Eukaryota > Metazoa > Mollusca > Polyplacophora > Lepidopleurida > Hanleyidae > Hanleya > Hanleya hanleyi. The sequence continues at coordinate 9,606 of JAVTVY010003673.1, read as the reverse complement.
TCCAATGGATTCAAGTTTGCGAAGCAGTCCCTTGTGCCACACTCTGTCAAAAGCTTTTCATAATAACATCGTACAACACCTGCCATTGCGGTTTTGGGGAAACCTGTATGGCTATGACGAGGGTTCCCCACTTGCCATTTATGCTAGGCATAGTGATGGCGATATCGTCAGGGACTCTGTTCGATGACGTGCATTCCATCGATGATTTGGAAGGGCAGATAAAGGCTTATTGACCATTATATTCTCCCGGAGATGACCGAACATTGCCGGAGATTACCGGGCATTGGCAGAGATGACCGGACATTCCCGAAGATATATAAAACGTATCTGGCGTCTCATTTTAGGGGCGGATAACTCTGTTTGAACAATATATTTTATATACTACTAACGCAGCTCATTTGCATATATGCAGTATGATTTATTTATCCAAAACTCCCTCAGTTCAGGATTTATATATTAGAACTTTGGCGATGTCATAAGAAAAATATCTCCAGCAACACATTTTGAAATATTTATATATCAACAAGATACGCTACGTCGAATATATAATTACGAGATCGTTGATCGAAGATATTATTAGTTATTCAGGTTTTCCCCCGGGTGTATGGAAAGTTACGACCCTCCCTGAAAATCATGTACGACCCTCCCTGAAACTCAAACATGAGTTTCAGGAAGGGTCGTAACTTTCCATACACCCGGGGGAAAACCTGAATAACGAATTTATTACCCCTCAAGCCTTTTTATCTTATGTTAAAAATACTGAAAAAGGCTCATCATTTATAACCAACGGTACGACGGACAAATCCAACAGGCCATTTCGGTTACGAAACTATCCGCAGTTTGCTACGGCACTGTGAGAAAGGCGCGCCACACACAATCCACTCGATCTGCTTTCGTTTCGAAAGCTACATTTATTTTTGGAAAAAAATGAATCCTTTTGATGAGTTATGTGTCGGAATCTTCAGTGAAATCCAGATATTCCATTAAATTTTGACAAGTGAGCGAAAGTAATCCATAAATATTGATATATGGTCAGCTGAACTTTCGCAGTGAGAGCGTCGTTTCCAATCGCACGCGAGTTGTTTTCTATATACCCCGAGTAGTAAGACATAACTAGGGGTGTATGGATTTATACGGCCCGACCTTTTAACCAATCACAATCCAGATATTGAATACAAATTTGCTTGTGGGGTAACAATTGTATTTATTATATGACCAGCAATGATTCTGTCATTTGGTTGATTTATTGAACGTCCTCTCAACGTATTGACCCCTTTGAAAGGAAGGACCGCTGACCGCGTATTGACCATTTTGAGAGCAAGGACAGCTGACCGCGTATTGACCCCTTTGGAAGAAAGGACCGCTGACCGCGTATTGACCCCTAGAAAGGCGCTCTGACCTCACATTGAGTGCACTTTGGTCGCGCGCAACTACTACTACTATGCACTGAACTCTCCTCAGTCCAATACCTATAATGTCAACTACCTAGATGACGGTATCGAGAATTTGATTAATGATATGATCCACCCGTATCATACAATAAGGCCACTCAGAATTGTTAATAGTACGCAGCGGTGTTTGCAACACGTACAGGTATGCACAAAACTCTATGATTTTATCTAGAAACAAAGCAAACCGCCTGTACTGACGTGGTTGAAGCGAATAACCCAGCTTCCGTCCCCGATGTATAAATTGAAGGATATATGGCATTTTATTGTCCTCCGCCACGAAGTGGTGGGAGGACTTAGAAATGCTAGCCGTCCGTCCTTCCGTCCGTCCTTCTGTCCGTCCGGTGGTCCGTCCGTCCGTCCCACATCTTGTGAACGCGATATCTTGAGAACAATTTGACCAATCGACTTCAAACTTGAGAAGGTGCTTCACATCAGTTAGACGGCCATTGGTATTGATTTTCACTGAGGTACGTATTCCAAGATGGCCGCCATTGACCATATTGGATTCTGTCCGTCCCACATCTTGTGAACGCGATATCTCAAGAACAATTCGACCAATCGACTTCAAACTTGAGAAGGTGCTTCACATCAGTTAGACGGCCATTGGTATTGATTTTCACTGAGGTACGTAATCCAAGATGGCCGCCATCGATCATATTGGATTCTGTTCGTCCCACATCTTGTGAACGCGATATCTCAAAAACAAATCAACCAATCAACTTCAAACTTGGGAAGGTTTTTCACATCAGTTAGACGGCCATTGCTATTGATTTTCACTGAGGTACGTAATCCAAGATGGCTGCCATTGACCATATTGGATTCTGTCCATCCCACATCTTGTGAACGCGATATCTCGAGAACAGATCGACCAATCGACTTCAAACTTGAGAATGTGCTTCACATCAATTAGACGGCCATTGGTATTGATTTTCACTGAGGTACGTAATCCAAGATGGCTGCCATTGACGATATTGGATTCCATGTGTCTCGGATCTTATGAACGTGATATCTCGAGAACAATTTGACCAATCGACTTCAAACTCGAGACGGTCCTTCACATCAGTTAGACAGCCATTGGTATTGATTTTCAATGGGGTAGTATGTAATCCAAGATGGCTTCTATTGACCATCTTGGATTGCACTCACCCATATTGTACCCATCTGTGTTGTGAATGCGATATCTTGATCTATTCCACCCATCGATTTATAAACCTCACCATCCACAAATCCATATACAACTACAGACTTACATTCCATTGTTACACTACCCATTACTGCTTCCCAAACCTCCACAAATTGTCTCAACAATTCCAGATAAACGTCTCTTTCCACATACACATATTCACTTTCCAAGTTATATTTAAGGAGATATTGGAAGCGTATATGCTGTATGCTCTCAAACAGGCTACTTGGCGGAGGACCTGCTAGCTACTCAGCTTGTTACTTTACGTTTTCTACTTCTTACGTTTTTCTACCAGTACAGTGAGTGAGTGAATAGAATTTAACGTCGCTTTCAACAATATTTCAGCTATATCACGGCGAACCAACTAAGCACCACCCAGCCCAGTTGTGTTCCTGCTACTTCAAAGAAGAAATCTTTAAAGCAGCATGGAACCAGACACCCTCCATCCACCCTATAAAACACCGAGGACAGCACACAAGATACAGACAGGACGCTTACATGGTGCAATGAAGACAAGTGATATTACAGTGCTAGACATCACATATCAAGTTTCTGTTGCTTCTCAGGAAAATGCATCGAAGCAACAGAAACCTGAACCCACCCAACCACCCGTTCTACCACTAAAGCGAAAGAGTGAGTGAGTGAGTGAATAGAATTTAACGTCGCTTTCAACAATATTTCAGCTATATCACGACGAACTAAGCATCACCCAGCCAAGTTGCGTTCCTGCTACATGTACTTCAAAGAAGAACTCTTTGAAGCAGCATAAAACCATCCACCCTCCACCCACCCTATAAAACGCTGAGGACAGCGCACAAGACACAGCCAGGACGCTTACATGGTGCAATAAAGACAAGTTATATTACAGTGCTAGACATCACATTATCAAGTTCCTGTTGCTTCTCAGCAAAATGCATTGAAGCAACAGGAACCTGAACTCACCCAACCATCCGCACCACAGCGAAAGAAAACATTTCATGGAAGTGGTGGGAAGACCATGTTATTGTACCCAAAATAATATAGTGATTATTATTATTTCATACGAATTTTTGTCTACGCCCTACAAGCTAAACATTATGAGATACAGTAACACAAATAGGATGATGTCTAGGCCTGAGTCTAATGTTCATTCCATGGTCTCGATATCTGACCTTGACTTTGACCTTTTGAGTTATGAGCCTTTAAAGTGAAAAGTACTTAGTGAATATTGGCCAAACAGCTGAGAGTGCGTAGTTGCGTATCAGCATGTAAATCTCTGAAGACATTCCCAATAAAACGATACAATAAAATAAGTAGGCCAGACAAGTTTTCGAGTTCTCTCACCTGGTGCTGTTTTCTACTATACAGTCAAAATTAAAGAACATATTTGAAAAGAAGTTGAGGGTTCGTAAGTCTTATATATGGCCATGTGCTAGTTATATTTTTGAACTGTCACGTAACAAGGAAAAGTAGTTATCTCCCTTTAACCTTTTTCAAAACCCACCATTTTACAACGACACAAGCTACGGCGTTGATTCTTTTAAAGTTAATTAACACTATGATGAACTGAATGATATGACCTTAAATTTGACCTTTGACCTCCGGGTGCGTCTATATATGCGTGCAAAATTTGACGGTCAACTCTTAGACGGCTGATGCGATCAGTCTGACGATGAGGTCACGTGACCTACATGATGTCACAAGGTCATCGCTTACGTCAGGACTCGGGATTGACCTTGACCTTTAACCCTACCTGGCCTGGGGGGGGCCATTATGGCCCCCCCTACCAAACTTTCTGCACTATCTCCGGAACGGCAAAAAATGAAGAGCTGAAACTCCGTGACTTTATAGTTTATCTTATTGGGGTCATTTTGAGCCTATTTGCATAACCCCCCGAGCAGAGGATCATGGGTAAATCTAAGATGGCGGCCACGTGGGTACCAGAAAAGTGATGTTTTTGTCAAATTTCTTCAAAATTTCTGCTTTTCCGCAATGAAAAGTGGGCAAAACATATTTTATTTCATATCACATTAATATTTGCTAATTTTTCGTACAGTTTTTGTGGAGAAATTGCAAAAATAAAAAATTCGGAAAATCTGACCGAAAAATCGACCAAAAAATGTCGTTTTTGAAAATGACGTCATCAAAGCGGCCATCTTGGATTTTTTTACATTTTCTGGTAGAGCTTGACCCAGGGGTATAGTGTAATAAGTTTCAGCCCCCTAGCTCAAGGGGTAAGAAAAATAATTAGGGGGGGCCATTTCGGCCCCCCCCCCCAGGCCTGGACAGGTCCCAAAAAGCCCAGGGCAGATAGGGTTAAAATGGCAGACATCCAAATATCGAAAATACGGCTTCCATTTTCTGAAAAACTAAACGCACTGACAGTAAAGAAACATTGACATAATAGTGAACACAATATTGACTTTCGTTTAGTGCTAATTATAAAACAATCTGATATAATCTTGACCTTGAATATAACAAAAATGCTAAAGGCGTTGTATGTACTTTTTCTCAAAAACTACAACTTGAAGGAATCTGTAATTTAGTACATTTGTACCTCATAATACAGGAATGACGTCACTGAATTTTCAAGCTGACGTTGACCTTGGTTTTCGAGATATGGTCACGGACAGTTTTACAACTACAGTGCCATAACTGGAAAAATGTTTTGAATTTTAAATTGAAATTTGCACATGAATATAGATCATTTCATGACGTAACAGATAAATACCAGAACCCATAAAAAGATACCAAAAAGATAATTAGCAAATTTTGAAATTTACGCTTTATTCAAATTTTGTAAAACCTGTTTGACCAATCATCACTAGTCTTCGGTACGATTGAATATATATTTGTTTACTTGTAAAATTTCAAGGCTGTAAGAATAATAGTTTTGGAGATATAATAAAAAACATTTCCCTAACTCAGAGTGTGCCGTTTGCGTATTACCCGTCGGCTTAAACGCTTTCGGTATTAGTGGATTGTAAAGAGGTAGTTGATTACAACCGTCCAATTATATAACGCAAGATCAGTTTTAATGAGCTATTAAGCGCTTCACAGTTGACGAGGCGTGAAGTCCTGTAAGTAATCCGACACACCAAATTAAAGCTTTCAGAAGTTCCTTTTCCGACTGTACCAACCGAGTCTCCGCGCGATCGCATTCAAATAAACGTGTTACACGACGAAATAAGCTGCGAACCTTGATTAACCCTCTGTACGCCCATGATGTATTATGCATCTTTGTCAATTACATGGAGGGTGTTCAATTATCATTATATCGGCATTGCATATCTAACACGACATGAATTCAATTTCCAACACCGGAATACTTACATTGATGTCGCGTAACATGAACGATGTCAGATTGGAGGTAAAATGCACGACTGAGCTCTCCTCCGTCCAAAACCTATAATGTTACCTACCTAGATGACGGTACCGATAATTTGATAAGCAATATGACCCACCCGTATCATACAATAAAGCCACCCAGAATTGTTAATTGTTGTTTTGCTTGGTTTTCATTAAATTTTTGATATGTTTTGTTCCATATATGCACGTCTACGCAATACCTATATATAATTGTCAGCTGTCTGCAACACGTGCAGGTATGCAAAAATGTCTCTCAATCGATTTAGAAACAAAGCGAACCGCCTGCATTGACGTTAATGAAACGAATATCCAAGGTTCCGTCGCTAATGTACAAATTATAGGATTATGGCATTTTATTACTTTACGATTTCTACTTCTCACGTTTTCTTCTACTACAACGGAAGAATACATTTCATGGAAGTGATGAAAAGACCTATTATTGTACCCACAATATCTAGTATATTATCACTTTGCTTTCCCAAAGTCTGTCTGAAGATTGGCAGTATGTCGGTTAGGATGAGTTATCTCCCAGAATTTCATCCAAGGCCCATGAACAATGGTATTGAATTCTTCATCCTGTCAAAGAAAATAACAGAAATAAGAAAGGAATGTATGGAAGTCTAATGTAATACTTCTACTTCTACTTCCACTTTGATGAATTTCAAAACGGAAATCATCAGTAGTCATCTGATGAGCAACAATAGAGCTAGCTAGTTTTTGTTTGGACGACTTCACCTCCATAACGCCTTCATTGACTATAAATTTGTTTTAGTATTACATTCATTCCATCCTTTCTAGAAACTTCTATCTGATTTGGTATCATGATCTATTACATACTATATCGGCTCCACTGATGATGGACCCCCATTTTACATTCTACTAATTTGTTGGATTTCTACTTAGTTCATCATGGTATTTCGTGTATATACCACCTACATAACCTACATAATTGTGTTACCTTGCCCCGATCCGCGCGCAAAGCCTCGTTGGAGATATTTTGATGACTGCTGGTATCTCCCCAATCAATTGTCAAGCCGGGTTGTTTCGAAGACCGAAATAAGATCCCCTCCTTCAAGCCATGGAAGCCCACTGGTTTGTCTGGGTTTTGCCAACGAAAATCCAAACTCCATCGAATTGTCTTCGAAAAGTTCTGCAAGCTGATGGCCAAGAACTTGTTTAGTCGTCATAGACAAATATATGAAAAAGTGGTGACCATATACTTAAATACACTATATATTAATCAAAAATGCAGCACTTGTCCACACATACTTCAAGAAAACATACTGCAGCTACACTTAAAAATAGTCAATAATGACAATCTGAAACTCTTGTACGTAAAACGAGAGAACAAGTCTCTTCTGACGACCAAAGTAGCTAAGTATTCCGCTTAGACAGCTTGTCTGAAATAGCTTGTTGTTTCACTACTCGAAGTGGATAAGTAGTAGTGTAAACACGGCACAGAGCCCCTTTTGCCGGGGGAGGTAACTCTTGTGGCGGAAGTGTGGCGGGGTTTCCCAGGGGGGATTCCCCAGTGGGGGTTTCCCAATGACGATCACGTGATCAAGGCATGTCTAGACTTGTTCTGGGTTGTACAGTTCTGCCATACGGAGGATGGGTACTAGTATTTCGCTGACGTCCTAGTAATAAACATAATCTATAGGTGTTGTACCATGTTAATAGGATCAGTCTAGCATCTGTACCACCCTGTTTATTGTCCCGTGTATCTCCGCAGAAAATCAACAAACAAAATGGCGGCTCCAGGATGGTGTGGGGACGCCCTTTCCACATCACGGCGTCGACCATAGCGCCATCTATTCACACTGACGCAAGGGAGACAACTCGTGTTGCCCAAGGGTATGGAAATAGCCGTGTTGGAGCTAGGGAAGCCACAAATGGGCCAGTGGGGTCATATGAGGTATCAAAGTGAAGCATTCGTGAAGGGGCATGTAATGGGCTGGGTGTGGGGTTGACATATCGGCATTCTGCGCATGCGCGGTGGCCCAAGGGTATGAAAATAGACGTGTTGGAGCTAGGGAAGCCCCTAGTGGACCAATGGGGTCGAGTGAGGTATCAAAGTGAAGCATTCGTGAAGGGGCATGTAATGGGCTGGGTGTGGGGTTGACATATCGGCATTCTGCGCATGCGCGGTGGCCCAAGGGTATGGAAATAGCCGTGCTGGAGCTAGGGGAGCCCCTAGTGGACCAATGGGGTCGAGTGAGGTATCAAAGTGAAGCATTCGTGAAGGGGCATCTAATGGGCTGGATGTGGGGGTTGACATATCGGCATTCTGCGCATACGCGGTGGCCAAAGGGTATAGAAATAGCCGTTTTGCAGTTAGGAGAGCCCCTAATGGTCGAATGGGGTCGAGTGAGGTATCAAAGTGAAGCATTCGTGAAGGGACATCTGATGGGTTGGGTGTGCGGTAGGGATATCATTCTGCGCATGCGCAGACGCAATGCGGAGCTCTCGTCCAATTATTCAAATCCGTCACAGATCTCTCAGCCAATTAGCAGCGAGTATTTTGACCCGGTGCATTATGAGACATATCCAAGATGGCGGCACGTATGCTCAAGATGGCGGCACATCCGGTGTCGAAAACTGGCCATTTCGTCGGGATGTGGTCACCTAGTGTCGAAAACTGGACCTTGTATGGGTCCTGCCAGACGTTTTGGAGCTAGGGGAGCCCCTAATGGGCCGATGGTGTTGTATGAGGTATCAAGGTCAAGTATATTTCAAGCACGGGTGGGTGCATGTAAAAATTTTCCTGAAAAAATACGGAACACGGACTTTATCCTAAATTACGTGAAAATGCCTATATGGGGTATGGGGGTATAGGACCATCCTGGGAAACCTACTTCTCGACATTTGCGGTATAGGTTGTGGGTCTCGTTTTCTTAGTCTCGTCAAGACAAACATGATAGGAAGTGTCCCGGAGCGAATCGGTGAAATTTTTGAAAAAAGTCACCGAGACCCATATAGACCCATATAGTCCCATACTGGAGGTATAGGATCAATGTTTGTCCCCCTGGGAAACTCACTTCTCGACATTTGCGGTAGGGTTGTTTGGATTTGTTTTTCACGTCTCATCATTTAGAACACGATAGGAAGTGTCCCCGAGCGAATCGGTGAAATTTTTGAAAAAGTACGATATAGCCCCATATAGACATATATATATAAATATATAGTCCCATACTGGGGTATAGGTTCAATGTTTATCCTACTGGGAAACCTACTTCTCGACATTTGCGGTAGGGTTGTGTGGTCTCGTTTTTCACGTCTCGACATTTAGAACATAATAAGAAGGGTCGCGGAGCGAATCGGTGAAATTTTTGGAAAAAGTCACCAAGGCCTGGGTAGGCCCATAGGCCTATACTGCATGGCTATGGGTGTATAGGGCCATACGGGTTGGACATGTTGAGAGTCTAGGTGAGTCCCTGGTGGTCCAATGGGGTCGAGTGAGGTCTTATTTTGAAGCTCTCGTGGAGGAGCACTTGACTACACTAATGGTTCGTCCGTGTTCAATAGTCTGCGCATGCGCAGCCTGGCCCGTAGTATAGAAATTAGGCATTTTGGGGGTATGTGGGTGTGTGTTTGGGTTAGAGATGGGCTATTCACGGTTCGAAT